>CABHPR010149093.1:15255-35679 GCA_902168415.1 Peromyscus melanophrys | reverse complement strand
TAGATAGATAGATAGATAGATAGATAGATAGATAGATAGATAGATAGGAGATAAATGATATGTAAAAAAATACTTGTTTAAAGGTAGACAATCACTTTGGTGAATATAAGATACAACACCCATTTTACACCAAAGCTCAGAAACACTGAGCTGTCCCAGCAATCAATGTGGCCGCCTTGCTTGTGTCTCGGGTATTGATGGCTCACGGTGGAAGTCCACAAGCACAGCACTTCAGCTTGTACATTTTGCAGACTTCCCTTTTACACCTGACTGTTCTGGCTTTCTCAAGAAATTCTTTTTTCTTTTTCTTTTTTACTTTTTTGAGATTACAATATACTATACTATAATATAATATAATTACAATACTTCTCTCTTCCCTTTATCCCTCCAAATATTCCCTTTTACCGTTCTGTGCTCTCCTTCAAACTCATGACCTCTTGTGTTACTGTATGCATATACATACATATTCCTAAATATAATCTGCTCAGTCCACATGGACTGTTATGAGACCTCAGACCCACCTGATAATTCTAAAAAACTAAGGCCTCTAATGGGCTTAGTGGTGATAAATTTAAAAGATCCAAGTCTTTAATCAACGTTCTTCTATAATCCCTCAACTAAAAGCTGCACATGTATAACACTGCATGAAATCTGGCATGTGTTAGCCCTCAAAGGGGTCTTGAAAGCTGAATTACAATATTTGTTCTTACAATGCAGCCAAATTAAATCTTACATTGACAATTACCAAACTTTTATCATTTTAAAGTCTCTTTACTGCCTACATTTCTAACTTTTGTTGCCAGAGGAATGAAAATGACTGCCAAGTCAAGTTTAACCTGCCCCCCACAACAGTCAGTCAATATGCCATAACCATTTCATATCTGTGTATTGATAGGAATCTTCTGTTTTCTCTTTTACTTCCTACTTGATGTGGAAATAACAAATATTTTAAAGTAAATTTTGGGTTAAGCAGTATTTTCAGGGTAAATAGAAATTGTTTCTTTTACTGGCAACGTACATGAAAGTAGATTCTGCTGCATTTGAAAGCCTGTCAGCTTTATTTTGTACCAGTGTTCAGAATCCTCTGCTTTTTGACCAATATTATATAAAGTTCCTCTGGGAAGATAATGTGCATGATTGCAGACTTGCCTTGTTAAAATCCATGGCTCTTTATGCAGTCATGTTTTCACCTATGAATTATGCATGAAAGGGGATCTCATTACGTTTCATTTTCTTTACAGCAGCATGGTCTCCTCTAGACATACTCGGGTTCCCATCAACTGGCTCCCCTCACCCTGCAGTGTGGCTCTATCCAGATGCCTTCATAGCGTTTTAGACAAAATGGGCGTGTTTAACTTGTCACTTCATGCCTGCTATAAATTATTCACTGGAGCTTTGCACAGATTTGTGAGATAAACCACCTCGTCTCAGAGAAACTTCACAGCTGTGCGTGGGAATCTGACAGAGACCTCGAAGGCCTTTTTCCAGCAGCGGGGAAAATGGTCATCACTCTGAGGTTCAGCCTCATTTTCATGCTTAAAAACTCTTCTCTCTTTTTTAACTGAAATTAACTATCAGTAGTTGCCACTGGGTGTGCCTGGGTGTGTTGGTATTTTTCTTAGAACTAAAGGTCAAGCAACAAAGCCTAGGTTTTTTTAAATTTTTGTTTGGTTTTGTGGGTTTCTCTCTTTCAAATGAAGCCATTGGTCTTCCATACCTGACAAGATGAATTAGATGTGGAGAAAAGATCACAGAATTTAATCAGCACAGTCATTCAGTACGTGTGGTCAGAAACAATCATTCAAAGAAGCATATGGAAAAGTGGGTTAGCAAGTCTGCATGGGTGTGAGAGCACATGCATCATGGGGATTCTTAAGCCTGCCTCTAATCTCCAATTCCAAATGTTGCCTTTCAAGAAAATGTAATTAGAAATGTGGTTAATTTTATATGTGGTAATCCATATCATTCATTAAAATGAAGTTATTTATTGGAGGAGTAAAACAAAATGGCAAGAGCAAAAACCCCCATAAGAATGAAAAAAATATATAAAAAATTATAATTAACAAATTGGGTTCACAATTCTCACCTTAATTGTATTATTTAAATCAATGAAGATAATTTGGATAAATGAGAATAACTTTCCATGAATATAGCATACACTGGAGTTTGCTGCTAGACAATAAGAAGATTTGTTCATGTTTCCTATACTCTTATAAGGATGTGGCCCTGATGACAAATGAAATAGAAACTTCATATCTCAGTTGGTACATGTCCTTTCTAAGAACTGAACACGAAACCCGAGAAAGCTGGTTGCCCTGACTGAGGACTGACAGTAAGTAAGGCTTATGCTTCTCACAAGAGGATCTTGACACCCCCTCTGAGTGGATCTTTGTGATATGTGTGTTTGTTATATGAATTTCCATTTTTGAAATGAGATCTCTTGTTCTCATATTCCAATCTCTTGCTAATACACGTGCTGTGCAAACACTAAAGATATTATGTGCACTTATGAACATAAAATACATTTAGAAAGTGACATAGTTTGTATGCATGGCAGGAGCCCCACACTCTCTGATTAGGTGTATTGCCAAGTGACTGTGATATGACTTATGATGAATATAGGAAACATATCAAAATATATAAGTCCAGTTACCACCAATAAGTGTAAAGTTATGTGAAATTAGAGGTTTTTCCAAGTATTTTTCTGACCTCAATGAATCTTCATAGAAATCATTGAGTCTTAATATAGAGCACTGGTTTTCCATGTTGAAGAGAAACATTTATGTAAACTTCACCGCTGCTTCACATGGTCACAGTCAAGACATAAACAGAGATCTAATGAATCAAATCCTCTGCTTTTAATGCAAGTATGAAGAAAGGAGTTGGTATTTCAAGTTCATTGAAGTGTAATTTGAAAGCTCACCATTTGGCAAGGTGAAGTGGTTGGTTGCTTTTTGAAAACTGTGATTTTATTATTGGCTAGATAAGTGGATGACATGTTGTCATGAACATCTCCGTAGTAAGTTATACATTCGCAGGAAATGTGACTATAGCTAAATATCAATATAGGTGGGGAGGGTGGTTTGGTGTTTTTCTTTTGCTTTGTTTTGTCTTGTTTTGTTTTACAGTTTCTTAACAACAATCAATAATTGATTAAAAGTGAATTGTTTTTAAAATCTGGATTAAGTTCTAGGAAATTTATTCAATCGAATGATCTAAAAAGACAGGGATATAGCTCTGTATTGTTTTGATTAGGAAATGGCATCAACATGTTTAGTAGTAAATATTCTCTGTAATCTACATTGAAATTTCTGTAAATTATCTTTACATTTGTCCACTTTGAGTGTCATTAAAGTAATCCAGATAACGTAGTTGAAATAAAATGTTATATTTCCTTGATTTTATTCAAACTGTATATACAAGAGAGGTACTGCTTTTTTCAGAGAGCAAGTGCATCAAAACCTGTTAGTATGAAGCATGGGAAATTCACAGCTATGTGGCTTAATTACCTTTCTCTGCTGTTGTATACCAAACCCCTTCCACATTTGAAGTGTAATTTGAAAGCTCATCATTTGGCAAAATGGTCACCATTTGAAAAATGCTCTTTTATTATCGACTGGATAAATGGATGACCTGTTGTTTATAAGCAGCTCTGTAATATGTTATAGATTCACAGAAAATGTGACTGTAGCTAAATATCAGTATGGGGGTTGGGAGGAAGTTAGTTTTCATGTCCTGAGAGGAAAATACCAATAATACACTTCGCGATGAAAGACAGATGGAAGTTGAGTTGAGTAACTATGAAGTAGTCATTTAATATCAAAAGTTCTACACAAAGGAGTCAAAGAGGCACAGGCTTTTCAAGTCTACCGGTCATACAATAGTGCACACCACTGAGTCCAAGGAGATTTACCACTGTAAAAGAGGAGCTCCTCAAATCACGCTAGTAATGTTTACTTCAAATGTACGTTGATTAGAAGAGTTTATCAAAGCGACCCGGAGAGGTGGCTCTGAGGTTAGGCGGCCGGCCCGCGGCAGCAGAGGTGGCGAGTTCTATTCCCGCGACCGCCAGTGCGAGGCATGATGACGTCATCATGCCTCGGAAAAAAAAAAGAGTTTATCAGCAAGACAGTCTTCTTCACCTGTTCATTAATACTGTTTCCCGTCACAATTCTATTTATGTGTACCTATTCTGGCTTCATTAAGACATATTCAAAATTCATGGTTTGAAGAGAAAAAGGATAAAAACCAACATCCTACCTACAAATTTAGTTTGAAGTAGAACTGATTAATTAAATAAGTGATCTACCCACTAATTATGAAGTACAGTAGAAGAGCAATAAAGTCAAGGAAAAGTCCATAAGGCTTCTATTCTGTGCTTTCTTTGGGTAAAATATGAGGTGCCAGTACTCTTATCTTGATTAACTTCAAAATGCCTCTTTCACTCTTCCCTGTGCCTCACCCTCTTTTCTAATCACATTGACATGTGAACTCTTTTGTCCCTGCCAAGTGAGTTATTTGCGATGACAATATTAATATATCTGAACAGAATCGAACCATGCTGCTTTCAGGAAAAAAGGATAGAGTTACAGGGCCAGATCCCAGTTTATCAAGAAAGAATCACATGTATGTGAGGTGAGAAAAGCCTAAACCTGATTCAGAGTCATAACAGAAGAGACATCATGGATTTAACTATGTTATTTAAACACAGCAAAAAGATTTCCCATTATATTAATTTGTATATATTATAAAATTTTACTTAAAACATAATTATGAAGAAATATAGATTATTTAACAAACAGCTGAAACCTAAAGGAAATTTTAAAAGAAGTTTCCAAAGTTATGGGTAATATCTAACACAGGAAATATCGAATAAAATAGGATACCTGCAACTTGGGTATTCTAAAAATCCACAAAAGACTAAGACAAATAAAATTGCCTTTAGTTATAGGAGAGAGTTTCTATTGAATGTCAGAGCATATTTCTCCTTTCTCCAAACACTAACAGCCCATATTGGTTGAAATGAGGTCTTGAGAATAGTTTAACTATGATTGTATGATTCCTGAATTGTGTTATTAAAATCCTGTTTTCCACATTGTTTTATATTTTTGAATTTTCTTTTTATTGTATTCTTGATACACTAATTAATAGACTTGTTACAAGATATGTTTATGTACACACAGATCTCCAAAACAATATACTTTAAACTTTTTTGATGGTCTGGATCTTTATACCTCATACCCTAAGACATTAGAGAAGTACAAGTAGCTTGAATGGTCTCAGCTTGTCATGTTTAGACACAGAAAGGGACTCCATGATCTTCCTGATGCCCTGAGTGTTGTTTATAATATATAAGGCGCCATTACTGGGCCCTATAATAGCCTCTAAAAGAATAAAAATTGAGGGTTAAAAGTGTAATGAAATGCAAATGAAACTGTCCTGCAAACAGACTGCATATTTTATTTCTTCCATGTGGAATCGAGGACAAAGAGAGTGTTCATATTAAACAGCATCAAAACTATTCATAGTTTTAAAATAATTGTGAAAATTATTCTTGCTAAAATTATGCCCACTGCACTTAAAATGAATGATACCCAATATTCTGGAAAACTAATGTGATCGTATCAATTTTACATTATGAAGTGTACTTAATAATTCCTGTACTTTGTTTATTTGCTCTATTTCCTTAGCTTAGTAAAAAACATGGAGGAAGCTTAAGTCTGTGTCACATGCTTTGATACATCTAACTTCAAATCAAATGTAATTAAGGTTCGAAATTTATAATGAACATTCTTCCTTAAAAGAGATATCCCACGTTTCTATACCACAACATTTCTCACTTTGATGAGGAAGAAGTAAAATACATTTAAAAAAAGATAAGGATTTATGAAGTTCTTCTGAGTCTTATTACATTTCAGATAGATGCTGTCTCAATAGCTGTTTTCAAACAATGTTTGTTTTGTGCTACACTTCATTAAATAAAAGAAAACAATCTATTCTAAATATTACCAGACTTACATAGCTACAGTTCTGCTGTCCCCACACATTCTGTGTGGATTCCTGGACAAGTCACTTACTCAACCTGTTTGTGCTGTGATTTTACTCAGTTGTAAACGAAACTGTTCAATGAGAACCTTAAAGTCTTGTCAATTACTTAACGTGCATGAGCTCTATAATTGGAACCCGTTTCTTCATTCACGTCAGGTGCTTTATTAGAACATATTTCCTTTCTTTCAGTTTGCACTAAAGGTAAATGTAAGTTAAATAATTAACTTTTTTCTGAACACCATAAATCACCAGTGAATGTTACTGTTATCAGCCTCAGCAGGTAGGAGGCTACAAAGGCATATTATGAGCAGAGAGGGAATGAGGAGGGTGATTCTATGTTGTTTAATCTGTTCTTTCCTCTTCTAAATCTCACTACTTAAATTTCCCCTTCTGTCAAGAAATTTTTTGAATAAATATCAAGAAAAAAATAATCAGTTGTAATCATTTAGATTGTATATCAGGAGTCTACAGCACTATTGGAACTGTGATTTATGAGAACTCTCTCATAATATATATTTCAACTAAATATATATTTGAATGTATATTTAATATAAATGGTTTAATTAAACTCTTAAATAATCTTTGGAAAGACACTGACCTAGCATGTGGGAAATAGAAATAGATACAAGGTAAAGATATAAAATATGTTCACAAGGCTCCAACCACAGCTTCCTGGGCTTCTGTATTATTATGCTTATGTGCTAAATGATTACTCATCAATATATTTAAAAATAAAATTTCTACAAAATTATGTGAAATATTACTTCAAAGTAAAAACACATACTGAAAATATATTTAAAATTTTTAATTTTTTTACTTTTATTTTTTAATTAAAAATTTTCATTCATTTTTACATACCAAAGAGTCCCTCTTCCCTCCTCCCACCCTCCACCATCCCCCTCCCAACCCACACCCCATTCCCACCTATAAGAAGGTAAGGCCTCCCATGGGGAGGTACATTTAGTAGAGGCAGGTCCAAGCCCCTCCCTCTGCCTCAAGGCTGTGTGAGGTGTTCCATCATAGGTAGTGGGCTCCAAAAAGACTGCTCATGCACCAGGGATGGATTCTGATCCTACTGTCAGGGGGCCCATTAAGCAGATCAAACTACACAACTGTCTCGCCATGCAGAGGGCCTAGTCCAGTCCCATGCAGGCTCTACAATTGTTGATCTAAATTTCATGATTTCTCACTAGTTTGTTTTGGTTGTCTCTGTAGGTTTCCCTATCATGATCTTGATGCCTTTGCTCATACAATCCCTCTTCTCTCTCTTCATCTGCTCTCCTGGAGCTCAGCCTGTTGTTTGGCTATGGATCTCTGCATCTGCTTCCATCAGTTACTGAAGAAAGGCTCTATGATGACAGTTAAGGCATTCAATCTGATTATTGGGGTAAGCCAGTTCAGGCATGCTCTCCATTATTTCTAGTAGTCTAAGCTGGGGTCATCCTTGGGGATTCCCGGGAACTTCCCTAGCACCCAATTTCTCCCTATCCCCATGATGTCTCCCTCCACCATGGTATCTCCCATTGGTATCTCCCATGGCATCTCCCCATCCCAGGGCAATCCATGAATCCCTCTTTGGATCCCTTTATTTCTCTGTAAATATGGGGAAAGCAGGCTAATATCCTTGCCATAAGTCTGTGTACTTTGCTTTCTTGAAATTTCCACTGCCAACCAAGCTAGTTCAGCACTTCTACAATTGTTTTCCTAAGTAAGTACGTGTAAGGACATAGACAGAATATAGCCAGATGCCTTGTCATGGTGTATCAAAGTGGCCTCTAGTCTATTTCCATCTGAAACCTCATTGATGTCACTTTAAGTGAGCCCCTACAAGAATCATCCCTTAGATGCTTATTACAGCATCTAGGTCCTCACTCACCTACTCCACTAAACAGTTCCAACGTTGTCCTATAAACAAACTATGAAAGTTTTGTTAAAAGAACTATGGTAGGGCTACTCACAGCTTGAACCCTAGCACTCAGAAGAAAGCTGGAAGGAAGGAGTCAGTTGTTGCTGGAGAGCTTCTCTCCAGTCTCACCAAGCCCCGCAGTCCCACAGCCCACGTATAAAATAATCACTCAGACACTTATATTGCTTACAAACTGTATGGCCATGGCAGGCTTCTTGCTAACTGTTCTTATGTCTTAAACTAACCCATTTCTATAAATCTATACCTTGCCATGTGGCTCATGGCTTACCGGCATCTTTACATGTTGCTTGTCTTGGCAGTGGCTGGCAGTCTCTTCCTCCACCTTCCTGTCCCTCAATCTTTTTCTCCGTTAGTCCCGCCTATACTTCCTGTCTGGCTACTGGCCAATCAGTGCTTTATTTATTAACATATTTGTCATACAGAACATCCCACAGCAGTCAGTGTTACAAAATGACAGTATCTTGCAAAATTGAGTGACCATCAATGTGAACATTGCAACTTGGAGGAATCTGCACATAAGACACATTTTTTACTGTCATCATAGAACCCTCATCCAGGGACTGATGGAAGCAGATACAGAGATCCATGGCCCGGTCCCAGGTGGAGCTCCAGGAGTCCAACCAATGAGAAAGAGGAGGGATTCCATGAGCAAGGAATAGCGAGACCATGATTGGAAAAAGTACAGAGACAACTAGTCAAATTAGTGGAAACACCTGAACTGTGGACCAATAGCTGAGGAGCCCCCATGGTACTTGACTAGGCCCTCTGGGTAAGCGAGACAGTTTGTTTAGCTTGAACTGTATAGGAGGCCCCCAGGCAGTGGGATCAGGACCTGTCCCTAGTGCATGAGTTGGCTTTTTGGAACCTAGGGCCTATGCTGGGACACTTTGTGCAGCCTTGGTGCAGGGAGGAGGGGCTTGGACCTGACTCAACTGAATCTACCAGGCTGAGCTGACTCCACATGGGAGACCTTGCCTTGGAGTAGGTGGGAATAGGGGGTGATTTGGAGGGAAAGGCTGAGGGGCAGGAGGAGGGAGGACAGGGGATTCTGTGGTTGGTGTGTAAAATGAATAGAAAATCTCTTAATAAAAATTAAAAAATAAATAAATAAAGGTTTGTGCTTATTTGTTTATTTACTTCTAAAAAAGAAAATTAATACAAGACAATGGATAGCGTGCTGGTTAGTTTTTTGTTGACTTGATATAGGCTATAGTTATCTGGGAAGAAGGAACCACAATTGAGAACATGCTTCCTTCAAATTGGCCTATAGGCAAGCAAGTAGGGAATTTTTTCCATTAACAATTCATGTAGGAGGTCCAGCCCATTTTGGGCATTGCTACACTTGGTTCTGCACAGTACAAAACAAAAGCAAGCTGGGAGTTGAGCATGGTGGCACATGCCTTTAAATCCACTACTCAGGTGGCAGAGGCTCAGTGTATTCAAGGATAGCATGGTCTGCACAATGGGTTCCAGGTCATTCAGGGCTACACAGTGAGATCTTGTCTCAAAACAACCAATTAAACAAAGAATAACAATAACAAAAATCAAGCAGGGCAAGTCATGGGTATTTAGTAGTTTTCATCCAGGGTTCGACTACAGTTCCTAACTCAAGGTTTCTGACATGCTTGATTTTGGCATTGGGGTTCCTCAGTATTAGGCTATGATCAGGACACATATACCAAATAAACTTTCTCTACCTAAAGTTGTTTTTGGTTGTCTTTATTACAGCAATAGAAAGTGTAGTGGGTAACCATTCCAGCTTTGGTCTGGAAGTTCCAACCCCCACTGAGGCTTCCGTAACTATCACGCCTACAAGGCGGGGCCAAGGGAGGGCTGAAGACCTGAGATCGGGATGCGCGGCGCTCTCTTGTTTCCTGGACCGGGACGCGAGAGGTAGACCGAGGAAAGTTCTCCAGAGAACACCGCCGGACTGCGCTGCGTCTCTTCCAGAACCCATTATCTACCTACCCCTTCATTTGTGAGTTACGCCTTTAAATAAATCTCCTTTTAACTACGTGGAGTGGCCTTAGTAATTTCACCAATAGAAAGAAACCAGGACAGGCAGAAGGCTACACACCAAGCAAGCTCCTCATCATTCAGGCCGCATGTCTCGTTTATGTTCTTGGGATAAACACATTGAAATAGATCTCAAGCGCCTACCGCCAGTTCCAGGGTTTCTTTTCTTTGTATTTTTATTTATGTTTATGTTTGTGTCTTTCTGTGCATGTCACATCTGTGTGGGTACCTTTGGAGGCCAGAAGAGGGTATCTCCTGGAAGTAGAGTTACAGGCAGTTATAGGCTGTCACGTGGGCTCTGAGGACTGAAATTAGGTCCTCTGTGAGAGCAGGAAGAGATCTTAACCACTGAATCCAGCCCCAATTCCTCTGTTTCTTAAAACATTATTTTTATGAAATTTGCATTGTATCTTAATTCATATGCATTGATTTAGTGCTAATGATGTAACGAAAGGCATTATAAAATCTCAGGTGTTCTACAGACTGTAAATCTAACATACAATTATTTAGATTCTTTTTTTTATAGTTTGAGCTTCTCTTCATAAGTTAGATAATGATGTATGTACATCTTACAAAAGGAATGTGGAAGAGACTCTGGCAGGACAACTTCCCAAAGGCAAGTAAGTTCTCCACATAGTAAGTGAGTCATAACAATTGCTCATTTCTGGCATGAGTTTCTATGTTATTTATTATTTAATTACTACAAAAAATACCTATAATCAACAATATGTAAGAAACTCTGGCTCAGAGCTTGATAAGTTCTAGTCTATGATCAGTTGATGACACTGATACATATTATGGGGAAGCAGAGGTTGGAGGAAGATATCTCAACTCATGAGCTGCAAAAAGAGAAAGTGTGCAGTTACCATCCCATTATCTTCTTTGAGGCAAGTCCCCATCAAGAGAACCTTATGACTATATCCTATTTTTAAACAGTAGCACTATCTCTTAATAAAGCTTTCTAGAGGATCAAGTTCACTGGCTAGTTTTATGTCAACATAACAAAAGGTAGAGTCCGTTGGGAAGAAAGACTCTCAACTGAGAAAATGCCCCATAAGATTGACCTGTAGGCAAGTCTGTACTGGACTTTTTAAATTAGTGAAAATGTGGGACTGCCTAACTCATTAAGAACAATGCCACTCCTGGGATGGTAATACTGTTGCTACAAGCCAGTAAGCATCACTCCCTCCTGGCCTCTGCATTAGTTTCTGTTTCCAGGTTCCTACTTGAGTTCCTCACCTGACGTCCCTGGATAATTGAATACAAATTAAGATGAAAATAATATTTAAAATGGAAAAAAATCATATTTTCCAGGTTTCTATTGGTCATCATTTTTTTTTATCACAGTAGTAGAAAACCTAACTAAGACACCAAGCCATGAACACATGGGTCTTTGGAGAATACTCAACAGAGAACTTTAGCAGATAAGATCATAAATATTCCACACATGATAAAGAATGGGTATAGGAAGGATTTCAAAACTTCTCATCACTGGGATTCATTGATCTCAGGTATTTGGAGTTTATATAATCTGTAGATATCCTTATTACCATTCACATCTTCTACTCCTTTCACTAAACTGTTAGAACTTCACATTGCTGCTTAGAAGAAAAGCCAATCCGGAAGCATGTGGGCCACCTAACCTTCTGTACAAAACAGTGGGATTATATGACAGCTATACGGAAGAATGCCTGGAAGCACATGGGCCAGCTAACCTTAGGTACCCAACAGTGGGATAATAAGACATTCTGCTTTAAGCAGAAGAGAAAACAAAGCCTGACACTTGAGGTTGTTCTCTGGCTTCAACATGTGACCTGTGGCTCACATATATCCATTCACAGACACACAGGAACATACTACACACACATAAACACACACACACACACACACACAAACATTCATATTTAGAAAGGAATTTACAGAGCAATTTTTTATTCATGTTTTTATGGTGGTGATGGTGGGAATAAATGTGCTTCCTTACCACCCTTAGGAAGCAGAGAATGTACCTGAATGTTTGATGTACATCAACAGGTGCTAATAATAAATATCTGTTTCTGATTCGTGAACAAATACAAACTTTTAAAAATATTTTTTTTCGAAATCTTTTCCAGCTATAATGCTTAACAGAAGAGAATGGGCAATGTTGGCAGCCTCCTCTACAGGTATACTGAATTCCTTGATTACAACAAAAGACCATACAAATGGCTGTCACATTCCATCCAGGTTGTACAAGCATAGTCTATAGTGACAAAATCAGTCAATGGAACATTTTTCAGAATGTATTGTGCTGTTTAAACTTGGCACAATGGCTGTGCCTTAATTTATTGCTTTTTTCAGCCAGTAATTGCGACTCCACAGTTACTGGCCTGCTTCTCTGGCAGCGTCCTCTACTCAGGCCTTAGCCTGGTGGGAATTCTGCTCCTGCAGGCACTGGCTCTGCCACTGCCACTAAAGATAGATTTAATTAAATCTCTGTTATTCTATTTAGCTCAGAGAGGTTGAGCAGCACCTAGCTAACCTTCTCTCCTTGCTGGTGTCTCCCAAACAGAGGATCCTTCTGCTCCGCCAAACAAGAAAAGGCCTACCTTCTCCAAATCCCTCCCTGCTACTTCCGGTGCATTCCTTTATTTCTTCCAGATGCCCTCTATGATTACTTTCTGTTAACTAGTTGCTAACTCCGCTTCCTGACCCAAGGTTAATTTTATTTAATTAATGCAAATGCAAAATCAGGTTTCATAGTGTGATCAACATATTTGACATAGTATATACTGATGTATGATAAGTTAAATTTACAAAATTTTCAAGGTAATGGCATGATGTTTAGAATATATGAGTCTAGGAGTTAGGAAAAAGAAATAGTAGTATGCTCATTTAAATGATATTGAGAGGAAGATTAGAAATGAGTTTGCTGAGAGGCCAGAAGTTATAATCTTATAATACATTGTAAAGGGATAAGTAAATAACAAAGAAAACCTATTATAAAAATTGCATAAAACAAATGAGGTGGGTTACAACATCCACTAACTAATTGGGTTAGCAGAGAATATTAAATGTGTTCACAAACTGTTAGAGTTTGGACCTCCTATTTAGCCGAGGCATGTGGTCTGAACCTTTATATGGTTTTTAAATAAGCTGTAAAAGACTGATATCTAAGGAAAATCAAAGTGTTTAAAATATTCAACCAGGCTGCTTAAAGATTTCATGTTTAAAATTAACTACTATTTATTTTATCAGTTGAAAACTAATCAAATGATAGAATGTTATATAGGCTTAATAATATCTCATTTTCAAAAAGTAACCTGTTGTTTATAATTAAAATCTAACTAATATATTCATTGAATTGAACACCTGAAGAGAAAGTTTCATTAAGCTGATATATGATTTAGACCGTTTTTCCCAGACAAGAGTCAGAAAATTTAACAATAATGTAGAGCTTCAAAGAAAAAAACTGTAAAAAAAAATTTACAAGACAATGTAAATTTAGTAGAATATTAGGACACACACACACACACACACACACACACACACACACACACACACACACCAAGTATCTAGGAAAAGAAATTTGAAACAACTTCAAATTTTTGTTAAGAATCTTGATGTTTATACTATATGATAAAATACATGATTTCAAATAAGCAGGAATAGTAATTGTATCTAAACTTTTATTTTCTCCAAATACAAGGTGTGTCACTCTCCCATTTTTCAGTATATTGCAAAAACCATAGCACCTAACACTCAATTGATAACTCAACTAACTTCCTTCTCGGAACATTTTCCTTATTTGCCTCTGGTGGTCCCATTCTCTTTGATATCCTATTGCATTAATGACCTAAGGATATACTAAAATCCCCTAGGCTAAGTTGCAGAAATGCCTTTTTTACAGCCTATAGACTGGCACACTTAGATCAAGGCAGCAAATACTTACAGAGTGCTCTCCTGCCCTACAGGTCACCTGTGAACTTACTGTGTCTTCTGCTTATAGATAGGAAGCTCTGTTGCCTCCTCTTCCTCTGAGGGTACAAACTCTAGTGGATGAAGGTCCTCTCTTTGTGGTATCATTTAACTTTTATCCTTTACCTCATATCATGTCTCCAGATTCCATCACATTGGAATTGTGACTTCACCATATGAACTTGGGGATATACTTTACTCCATAGCTATGACATAAACTTATATCTGTTATTTTCCACCTTTTATTTTGTCTCTTTGGTCAGTAACAGCTAATCTTCAAGCCTTCTCCCCATTACAACTATGTGTAATTATCTACCATCCTGTACCAGGGTACAGAGTGAAAAACAAAACACAATAGAATGATGGAAATCCACCTCCAATACTAAGTTGGAAATAATAATGTGATTTCTTCCTTTGATATTCCTTCTGGGTCAAAGATCCCTTGCCTGAACAACGTATCCAAAATGAGAAGCATCCTAGATACAAACCATGTGATGCAGAACAGAGCTAGTGACCAGAAGTCAAGAAATTCAAATGTGGGAGTAAATCTCCTGCCTGTGGAACACCCAGGCATTGGAAATACTGATTATGAATTATGACTTCAAATTTATTCAAGATATTGAGACAGAAATATTGGACTAGGCTACATTTAGATTCCTGACCTGCAGAAATTATGGTAGAGAATATAAACTCATTGATCAAACTTGTAGGGAGGTAACCTTGTGCCAGGCTCTAAGATTTTTTATGTAATACACCATATCTTCTGAGAGGAGCATTGTTCACACAGGAAGTATTTTCTGAATGTGACTCTAGTAGTACAAGAAATAAAACAAACCACCGACAAACGGGATCTCATGAAATTGAACAACTTCTGTACAGCAAAGGAAATTGTCAACCGAGTGTCGAGGAGGCCCAACGTATGGGAAAACATCTTTGCTTTCTATTCATCCAAGAATAAATTAATTAATCAATGTAGAAGATTAATGTCTATAATAAACAAAGAACTCCAAATACCAAGAAAACAAACAACCAAATTTAAAAATTAATATATAGCTGAACAGAGAATTCTCAAAATAAAAAAAAATCCTTAAAAAGACCTTAAAATCTTAAGCTAGAACTGATCACTTGCCAAATAACAAATGAAAAGGTTTTAAATTCTATATTGCAATTAAAACTAAAAACTTAGTATCATACGTAAAAATGAAAGTTAAAAGAAGACCTTTTTATTTGTTATTTGGAAAGTGATCAGTTCTAGCTTTCCCAACATAGTCTGTTCTTATTTATACCTACTAATAAACTACTCATTGATATGTAATTTAACAATTTAAATTTTAAAAACTAGATAAAATTGGAGGGCAAAATAGCAAATAAGAGTGGAGAACACTGTAGTGTAAAATGTTATATAGCACACTCTAACCTTGAACTCAAAGATGTTATTTTATAATAGAAAATAAAAAATATACTTTTACAGGCTTTTGGGCTCCTACTCCTCATACTGCATCACTGTGCCCAGCCTTAATACATGGGGAAATGCTTAGTCTTACTGAAACTTGCTATGCCATGTTTTGTTGATAGTCATGGGAGACTGTGGTTGATATATTGTGCACCCCAATAAACTTATCTGGGCATCAGAGAACAGAACAGCCACTATATTAGACATAGGCTTAGGCAGTGGTAGCACATGCCTTTAATCCTAGCCTTCAGGAGGCAGAGATCAGTCTGGATCTCTGTGAGTTCAAAACCACACTGGAAACAGGCAGGCATGGTGACACATGCCTTTAATCTCAGGAAGTGATGACAGGAAGCAGAAAGGTATATAAGGCGTGAGGACCAGGAACTTGAGGTCTTGTTAAGCTTTTAGGCTTTTAGCAGCAGTTCAGCTGAGATGTATTGGGGGAGGTCTCAGAGAAGATCAGCTGAGAAGTTGGCCAGGTGAGGTTAGCTGTGGCTTGTTCTGTCTCATCTTTCAGCGTTAACCCCAATACCTGACTCCCTGTTATTTCATTTATAAGACCATTTAGAAGTTCATCTATTATAATGCGAATTGTTAGAAGGTCTTATTAATAAAATCAAACCCGAAGCCAGGTATTGGGGTGAACACTGAAAGATGAGACAAACAGAACAGGCCACAGCTACCTCACCTTGCCAAATTCCTCAGCTGATCCTGTTTCTTCAGATTGGAAGCCTCTGAGTCCTCATCCAGAATGAATCTCAGCTGAACTGCTGCTAAAGGCATAAAAGCTTAACCAGGCCAAAAGCTTCTAGTTTCTGGTCCTCACGCCGAATATACCTTTCGGCTTCCTGCCATCACTTCCTGGGATTAAAGGTGTGAGTCACCAGGCCTGGCTGTTTCCAGTATGGCTTTTAACTCACAGAGATCCAAATGGATCTCTGCCTTCTGGATGCTAGGATTAAAGGTGTCTGTGCCACCATTTTCTGGCCTCTATATCTAGTGGCCATTCTATTCTCTGTCCCCAGATAAGTTTATTAGGGTGCACAATATTTTGGGGAACACAATATCACTTAATCTATAGGAGACCTGCCTTTTCCTAAACATAGAGGGGGAGAGATTTGGGAGGTTGGGACAGAGGAGGGATGGGGGAAGGACTGGGAGGATAGGAGGTATTGGTGAAATTATTAAGGCCACTACACATAGTTAAAAGGGGTTTATTTTGTGGGGTAACTTACAAATGAATGGAGAGTTTACAGAGTCTGGGAAAGGCGTGGTGCAGTCCAGCTGTGTTCTCTGGAGAACTCTGCTTGGTCTACCTCCAGCATCAAGGGTCCAGGAACCAAGAGAGCTGGTGCATCCGGATCTAGGGTCTTCAGGGTCCTCTCTCGGCCCCGCCTTGTAGGCATGACAGTTACCGAAGCCTCAATGAGGGTTGAAACTTCCAGATCAAAGCTGGAATGGCTACCCACTACAAGGAGGGAGGGGAAACTGCAGCCCAGATGTAAAACAAATAAATAAATTTATTAAATATATATATATATAATTCTCATGTACTAAATATTAGAAAAATGGAAATCCAGCTTGCCTTCACTTTATAAAACTCTACTCCTATTATCTTTAGTAGTTCACATTATGGAATATCAATTTTAACCTAATAGACATATGATGCCAAATATATGGTAATACATTAACATTATACAATAATGATACTTCTGATTCTACATTAATGACATGATTGGACTCTATACATAAGTTCTATAGATTTTATGTTAAAAGCATTGAGTCATGGGAAAAATAAAATCATTACAAAAGATGTATCTAACAAATAACTATGAAATATTGCATGTATGTTATCTGTGGATTTGTGTATAGAGACAAAAAAAAGTCCTGTCTTTTATTTTTAGGGAGCTTTTGCTTTGCAACGTCATTAATTAATCAGTAAATAAATTATATCATAATATTTAGCAGGTATTATGCAATAATTGATACCATCACTTAGTACTTATTAACTGGTAAACAAAAAGCTGTTCAATGTAAGGGAAATTATGAATGAAAGATAAAGTTTGCAGAAAAATTTTATATGGAGGTAAGCATCTTATAAATAGATAAGCATATTCAACAAACAGACTTCTAGAATCAGGAAAACTGTAATGATCCATTCTAAGAGTGTGGCATTTTTAGAACTTGGACATTGGATGAAGCAAGGGAAGGGCCTTAAGAGGGAAAAAAATGATCATGGCTCACAACTAACCACCATTTTTCAGGGAACTTGCTTTGACTTGGTTAAAATTTAGCAAGTCACAGTTTGTTGTTTTTGTTGAGACAAGTTTTTGCTTTGTTTCTCAGGCTACCCCAAATAAAGAAATCCTGTAGACTCAGATTCCATATTATAAGCTGTATTGCCATCTTATCAGGTTTTGACCATGAATAGAATGATATGAACTGCTGTTTTAATTTTCAATGTTTTAAATTATTTTTATTGCTGTTATGATAGTGGACCATGGGACCATAGAAACAGTGAAGTAAAGAATAAATTTCCAAGCTTACTATAAATCTACATGTCATACTAGCTCAATTTAGTGTACAGAAGAGAAGGACAAAAGAAACGGTCTGGGTTATGGATGTATTCTAGATTTATGCCTCATATGATTGAATGTAGAATGTGATCAAACAGAGGAGTCAAGGTAAACAATGACAGAGTATCTGGAAGCAACTAGATACGTACAATTGTGGGGAAGCACATTGAAGAATGAAAATTATTACTTATTTTAATTTAAAATGTCTTTAGACCTTCAGGTTGAGACATCAAAGAAGCAGTTGCATACATGAATTTATATTGCAAAAGGTAAGTCTAAACTAGATACAAAAAGTAGTAAATCACTAACACACACACACACGGCACTAAAATCATATGCAAATTTAAACTATATTGAAATTCCTTTTCACTCAAGTCAGAATGGCTATCATCAGGAAAAAAAAAAAAAACAAATGCTATTAAGGGTATAGAAAATAAAGATGACTTTTACTCTTCTATTGAGAATATAAATCAGCCCGTCTACCATGGAAATGAGGAAGAATTTTGTTAAGAAGCTGAAAAAAGAACTACCACATAATTGAACAATATCACTCCTTCGTATAAACCCAGAGGAATCTCAGTCAGCATGCCACAATGATGTGTTCACAGCCAAGGTCATTGTTCCTCAACATACAATAGTCAAACTGTAATCAGCTAAGATGCCATCAACAATGAATAGATATGGAAATGTGAAAATGTGAGGTTTTTTCCCTTTTTTCATACAAGCACATGTGGGGTATTTTTCAGGCAAGAATATTAAATTTTTGAAATTTTTAGGGAACTGGATGGAAGTAGAGATTGTTGCATTAAGCAAAATAAGCTCTACTTGATAAATACTGTACTGTTCTCACATCAATGGATTCTAGAATTTTAAGCAATTAAGGCCTGCTATGGTAAATCTTAATTAACTGTCAACTTTATGAAATTTAGAATAACTACGGAGACAAATTTCAGGTCATAGCTTGAGGGGAATATCTAGATTATGCTAGTGGAAATGAGACCCATTCTAAATGTGGGCAATACCACTCAGGGGTAGAGGTTTAGGACTGAATGAAAAGGAGAGAGGAAGCTGAAAACATTCCTTCTGTCCTATTTCCTCACTGTGGATGCTTCATATTCTTGCTGCCATGAATTCTGTCATGATGCACTCCACTCAAATGTGAGTCAAAGTAAGCCCTTCTCTCCTTGGGTTTCTCTTCCAAGTATTTAATAGTGTGTATAAATACATACATATACATATAAATATATATATATATATTTAAATAAATTGATACTTTCTGGGCTGATAGTTTTCCCTCCAAGGGCCAAAGACCATATAGCAAAAACCCCAGCATCAGGCATGAGAATTTCTCTTTTGAATTTTTCAAGGTTATTTAAGGAACTGCCAAAACATTGGAGGTTATGACTGTTGTGCTTGGTTATTTCTCAGAGGTGTAAAGGAAGTCTCTATTGCTGAAGACACCATGAATTTCAGACAGATGACCCAGAGGCCCTAGAGCTAAAACTGTGCTAAAGCTTCCTCTCTGAGAACTAGCTTCGTGATACCAGAAGGCTCCATTCAAGCTTCCAAAGGAGGAAAGCATCCAACAGTCCTACACAGCTATGACATGATACCTATGAATTAAAACAACATAAATTACCAGTACGGCATGATAACCCTAAGCATGTAGTAGTGCGAACAATAGCTTGGCAGTAATCAGCAGCTCTCTTATTGAACCCAGTATCTGCTTAACAATAGAGAAATCATGCTAGGTACTAGAAAACTAGCTAACTACCCACAACTAGTGAAATAATGGATCTTGGAGGAGAACCTATAACAGACATTTTACTAAACCAGCATGTCAAGGAAATTTTGTTACTATTTAATATTTTATGTACATTAGAGGGGCATGAGATTTATCAGAAATAAATGTAGCTCTCAGCTCTCACATTGAAGCTTCTCTTTGCATAAGATGGAAACAATCACAGATAACCTAAACTGATCAATATGTAGAGAACAACTGATCACATGGTACCCAGCTCTAATGCTAACATCTACTACACGACTCCTGTACCTAATACTCAGGGGATACCATGGAAGAGGGAGCAAAAGATTGTTAGAAATACATAACCAGGAAATCCACTGTGGGATTGTTTATTCTAAAAATAGCAGGGAAATTACACTCAGTATATCCAATAACGTGCAGCCTGACAAGACCCAAGTAATGACAATATTAATTGACATGCTAACATCTCAGAAGACTCTATCCTTAGCCAAAGAATCATAAGCAACAGACTGCTGAGAGGAGAAAATAGTTTTTCACAGAAATGAGCCCCCTGGTTGATTATCCTATACTAAATGGTCAGTCCTGAAATCATATACATACAAGTAACATTAAACAGACTATTCAAGTTGTATCATGTGATATGTGTGTGTGTGTGTGTGTGTGTGTGTGTGTGTGTGTGTGTGTG
>CABHPR010149093.1:0-15155 GCA_902168415.1 Peromyscus melanophrys | reverse complement strand
TGTATGTGTGTGTGTGTGTGTGTGTGTGTGTGTGTGTGTGTCTTGGTGTGTATGTGCTTTATATATAATTTTTATATACTTGAAAGGGAATAAAGAGGGGTATGGGATGGGTTGGAGGGAGGAATGCAAAGGAGAAATGATGTAACTATATTTAAATTGAAATAAAAATATTAAGATATAAAATGGTATATGATATTTGAGGGATTCATATACATGTATATGGACATGTATGTGTGTGTGTGTGGGTGTGTGTGTGTGTGTGTGGGCATGTGTTGTTCTTCAAAGATTGTCAGTCGACCTAATCATTTCTGCCATCTGAACAATGACTTTCTTAAAACTTTTCAGTATAATTGCAGTACTCAATGTATTTCTGCTTTTTGAAATGGTGTGTAATGTCACAATTTGCCTACTGGATATTCTTGAAGTGTATCTAGGTGTTTATAGTTCTTCCACATGGTTGATAATGGTTATTCTAAGTGCTTATTTAAATGGTCTATAATTTCGGCACTTCATATAAAATATATTATCTGCTACAGAGACATAATGATCAGATGGCTTGGCTCTTACATGCCACAGCAATAAAACTTCTAATGAACGTTTGGTGCAGTGACAGTCTTCGTTTCATAATTACTCGGAGGCCAATTACATTTTTAAAGATTCAGTATAGCTACCAAGCATAAATAATTTTTTGGAATATACTCATAAAATAATTTGACATACTTATCTTTGAGTTCTAAAGTATAATAATAAAAATACATAATTTTGACAGAGGCACATGAAGATAGTCTATAAAGGGTCTGATGCAAAGGTTGACAATGCTAAAGTAAAATTGAAGAAAAATGGCACAGAGCTGTCCACTGAGGGGCCTCATATTCTAGTTGACAGAAATAGTGGTGATACATGTATTTTATTCTAATTACTTCTGTTTTTCAGTGTTCTAGGGTGGATATTGAGAATGTCACACAGTACTTGGTCATTGGAAGTTCAGACATTGCTTCTTCAGGGAAAGGAATCACCAATGAGGGTAGACATTTAAATTCATTACCCATTGTAGCCACATATACAAGTGTCTTTTGTGCTTTAGTCATTGGATAACCATCCCAGTGTTTCTCAAATCTAGTCTTCATGAACAAGGCCAAGCTTCACAGGCAAAGCGGTAACTGAAATCTTCATATCATGGCAAATAACACGTGAAGCCAAAGAAATTGACCAAATGTGATTATCTTATGAATTTCACCATCAAATGTTTACTCTGACCTCTCATGATATAACTATAAAATTACCATGAAGCAATTTCATTACTTCAAAGATAAAATTTAGTAGGATTCTTCTAACAGCTGTCTAAACCAGTGTTCATTTTGGTCCATTTTTTCTGACAATGATCTTTGCGGTTCCCACTCAAAGTTCACCAAAGCTCCACTTTATCCACAAAGAGAGACAAAACTGTCGGTCCATTGCATTCAATGTGAAGTTTCTCTAACAGATTCATTCAAATCTCTAGTAAAGCAGTAGAGATTTAGGAGATGAACTAAGATATTATGTTAAATACAACTATAAATTGTATATGACATTGGTTCATTTTAAAATGTTATTTGTAAGTATGCATTCCTATATTTAAATATACACTGAATTCCAAAAATCTTAATATATATGAAAAATGAATCAAACCAGTGGTTTCAGTGATTTTCTTCTGTTACAACAGTATGTTAAAATGCTGTTTTTAACTTAAGCTCTTGTAGTATAATTTTCATTGTAGGAGTTTTATAAACACATCAACAACTGCTCTGTAATATATCTGTAGAGATAAAGTATTCTTCTGGAAGATATTACAGAAAATTCCATAGAGACAACTTAATTTGTTCATTGAATATTATTGCTCATGACAGTAAACAAACAAAAAACTCACAAGAATTGTAGCATGAATAATTTTACTTTTGGATATGCTTTAGAACTGGCTTAGTTAATAATTTTCACAAATTGTTTTTGTTACTTTACTATGGGGTAAATGTTATTTTTTTTACCAATGTTTATTTAAGATTTATTAAGTTTTAAACCAAAAAAAATACATAAACTAAATCACTGGTCTCACTTTACCTGCAGGATTGTAAACAGCAGCTGTTTAAGTTAGGAATCTTTAGACTCCTGTCTAAAGATGTTCTGTCATTTTCTATAAATTAGTAAACTGTGCCATTTATGCATAGATGTATTATAACGATGGATTCAGTTTATTGTAGTCATGGTTGTGGTGACTTTGATGACACAATACCGGGTTAGTGACTGTAGAAGTCACACTATGTAAAACTATACACGGGTCTGGAGATGAGACTCAGGTTAGTGACTGTAGAAGTCACACTATGTAAAACTATACACGGGTCTGGAGATGAGACTCAGCTGGTAAAACGCTTTCCTACCAGGCACAAAACCCTGCATTGGATCACCAGAAGTACATAAAACTGGGTATGATGGTATACATTTATGCATGTGGGAGTGGGAGATGAGCATTAGAGAATTAGATAATCATCATTACCCTAGGTTATATAATAAATTCAAGGTCAGTCTGGGCTACAAAAGACGACCCTGTCTCAATTTTTTTTTTGCATCAGGAAGTTACTATTATGGTCAAATGTAGGTATGAGACTTATCACATACTATGCTAATAACTTTGGAAACTGGAAAGTTAAACATATTGTGGATCTCCAGCCATCGAGAAAAACAGGATTCTCATGCTGAAAATAATGCCTTTGTATGTTAAAATTTACAAAGATAAAATACCCACAGAGACATTTGTGAAAAGGCACAGATGGATGACATTCTGATAAACACCAAGAAATTAGGTAAAGATTCTTTGTTTTGTGACTGCAAGCAGCCCATCAGCATCCACCTCATCCAGCAGGCTCTGTGCAACATACTTAAATCATACAAATTTTTCAAGTATTGAATTGCTAGCTTCTAATGTACTAGCAATTCTTGAAATAACCTTTCCTTCAAAAGATGTACTAAAATGTGTTGACATTCATTGGTAGGACACTAGAATGTGATTGCCATTAGTATTATTTGTTTGAAAATTAACTTCTCAAAAGACTGAATATCAACATTTTTAGAAAGGTAAATGTCTTAAAGGATAAAAGGTAAAGTATTTGTTCAAGGACATTCAATTTTTTGCTTAAAAATGAAAACATGTTGACAGCAGGGATGGCTCCATGAGTCAACTGCTTGGTGTGCAAGCATGGGGATCAGAATTCAGATCCCCAGCCAAGCACTGGGTGTGGTGAGGATCAGGACAGCTAGACAGGAGTGGCTTACAGGCCAGGCATTCTATCCAGTGCTATAAGCTCTCAACACACATGTGAATAAACACAAGAAATAAAAAGAGATATATTATTTTATCTATGATGTTTAGAGGGAGTTATGTGTATGATTAATAATTGGGTAATACTAAAATTAAGTCAGTTTCTGGCACCCATTCTTAATGTAAAATGATTAAATCTTTTTAAGGTAATACAGAAATACAAGTACAAATAATTTCAATGCATGTGTTGTCAAACATTATGCATCTATATTCTGAATAATTGATATGAGAGTCTCTTTCATTATGAAATATAGTTGAACATTTGTCTACAATATTATTTTAGTATTAAAGAAAACATTATTTAAGGCATTAAATATGAAGTGAAATTCTACCAAATCATTGTACATGCATGTTCCCACATACATACACAAACACACACATCTCTAGAGAGAGAACAATGATTTCTAGTTCTCAGCAGAATATTTGCTTGTTTTGTAATTATAAACTATTTGTTTAAATATTTTACTTTTTTCCTATAAAATATGCACAGTAGTATTTTCTACTTATATTTTTGGGTCTGAATGACAAATAACAAAAGGTATTATCCACAGTTGTCTATAATATGCAGTAAGTACTTTACATGTAATATTTGTTGATATTTTTCCAAAAGGTAATTATCAATAGATTTCCATTTGATGGATTATTTAGAAAGTATTTACATCAAAACTACACATTTGCTTAATGATATTGATAAAACATGTAAAGTTCAAAGTTACACCAAAAATCTCTTTGGCTTTTCAAAGTGTAACCTATCATTAGAAACATTTACCATGTATCATTTTCTAAACAGGGTATGTTACTGGTTACTGTAGGGCAGGTGAGATGTAAAAAGGAAGGAAGCTGGTCAAACTTTCTTAGAATCACGTCAATGTCTGTGGAAAAGTCAGCAATGAATACAGATTATAATCATTTAGAATCTTCTATGAAGTCCATGTAGTCAAATAAAAAATAAGTAATTTGCATGTAAGTAGGGTGAGTACTGAATATTCACAATTATTAAGTGTTGTGGAATATTAATTTAACTACATAAAGATGTATTACATTTGTTTATGCTGTTTGTTTAATTCTGTAAAGATGCATTGCTGTTTTACCTTGCCTGCCTAAGGCACCTGATTGGTTCACTAAAAACCTGAACAGCCAATAACTAGACAGTAGAGGGGTGAGCAGGGCTGGCAGGCAGAGAGAATAAGTACGAGGAAGAATCTAGACTGAAGGAGGGAGAAGGGGGAGAAGGAGGGAGAAAGAGAGGGAGATTCACTGGGCCAGTCAGCCAATTGCTAGCCAGACAGACACAGAGTAGGGAATGCAGAATAAAGGAAAGGTAAAAAGCCTTGAGGCAAAATGTAGATGAAGGGAACAGGTTAATTTAAGTTATAAAAGCTAGTGGGACAAGCATAAGATAAAGCCAGCATTCATAACTAAAAATAAGTCTCCATATCATGATTTGGGAGCTGGTAGGTGGCCACAGAGAAAGCCTGCTACATTTGGATTTCCAACGTGGAGCCTAAATTTCCACATAGGGCCCAAGATAGCTGGAAAAAAGAAAGGAAGGAAGGGAGGGAGGGAAGGGAGGGAGGGAGGGAGGGAGGGAGGGAGGGAGGGAGGAAGGAAGGAAGGAAGGAAGGAAGGAAGGAAGGAAGGAAGGAAGGAAGGAAGGAAGGAAGGAAGGAAGAAATTAAAATAGATATGGCTCCTTTAAGAGGCTCTGCCATACAACTAGCATTTGAGAAGCCAGCATGTTAAGCAGAAACAAAAAGCTAAGTAAAACTACCTGCCAAAGTGCTGACCCTGACTTCTTAGTACTGGGGCAGTTGGACACAGCTCCCTGCTGAATGCTGCTCTCAGTCAGGCTAGTGGGGTGTAAAGCTTAGCTCTCCATGATCTGAGCAGGGTAGAGACAGCCACCCGCATAAAATCATTTAGCAGTTTAAGGTTTGGCTCATATGGTAAGAAAATGTTAGAGACACACAGTAAAGACAGTTCCAGATTGGAGGGGGAAAAAAAACTCTAAACAGGTTACAGTGTATTTGAAAAAATGCATGTAGGCTTAAGAAAGAACAGAAAATTGGCATAAACAGAAATAAGAAAAATAAATAGTTTAAAAATAATAAAGGAAAAGTCTTTAAGGAGAGAGTAAAATAGTATAAAGGGAAAAAAAGCCACGTAAAGATGCAAGATACACAGGGAGTCTGGATCCTGTATGGTGTTTCATTAACTTTAAATTTTTTTAATGCTGATGAATGAAAAACAGCTGTTGAGAGACATGGGAATGTAAAAGGGAATGGTGAATTAAAACAACCTAGATATTTTAGGAGTGTCTCAACTTTTTGGAGGTCAAAAAACGTATTGTGTTGGAGAAGAGATTATGCTTTGATTTCCACAGGAAACGAAAGGCTGTGGAGTCTTTTAAGATTAATAGAGGTAAAATTTGTTTGGGGGGAAACTCTTGAAAATCTTGGCTATGGACATAAAGAAATCAAGAAAAACTATGACAGGTGATGTATATACTGATCCCTTAGCATGAGAACAGTTCTAAGACTGGACAACAAATGTTACAACTAGTTTTCCCAGGACTTGACCATTACCTCAATTTTCTCAGAGACATCTAAAAATGCAGTTGTCCTTAGACAACAGGAAGCAGTCTGGAGAACACAACATCCAATTCCCAAGGGTAGTTTTTGGTCATTTGATGGGTTATGGATCTTTGTCATTATTTAGTGGGGATGTAGGAATATGGAATAAAAAGACAACTATTAACCTCAATTGGTAAGGATTTTGGTATATTGATACAAATTTAAAGTTAGTTTTGTTATACTGTATGTATGTTTCTACTCTTGTTTAGAGTGTTATGCTTATTCATCTCATTTCAAAATATAATGTATAATTAAGAATGCAGGTTAGTAGTCATCTATAATAATCAAACTTGTAGTCATATTAGCTATGTTTTCAAGGTTAACCAGCTATATTTTAGATAGATAGATGGTCTTCAAATACTTCAAAGATTTATAGAATGTGCCATTTAAAATGTCTTGCTAACACAGGGCTTTTCATGACAGTGAGACATGTCTACTTAAGGCAGAACAAATCTACTTCATAAAAGGATGATGGGCATGGAGGAGTTTGCTTTCAATGTGGCAAAACTAGCCATTTGGCAAGAAACTGTCCTTGCCTTGACTGCTAACAGGACAGTATACCATCCAAACTGGACACGTAGAACAAGAAGGAAAGAGACTGCTGAACTTTGCCAAAACAAGGTGGGATAGTGCTTCAAAATTCCTGCTTCATAGAAAAGTCTGTCAGATATTCTAGGCCTGTAGGTCAAAGATGGATGCGCCAACATTGCAGAGGAACCTTGGTGACTGTCCAGGTAGCCAGCTATTTCTGTTATTTCTCATAGTTTTGAAAGTTGCTTACTCTGTACTTTCTGTTTACTCAGATATTATATCCTTCTGGAGTCTTTGATGGAGTTGAAGGCTAGATATAGTTATGTGTGGTGGTATTATGTTCCCCAAAATATTGTGCACCCTAATAAACTTATTTGGGTTCAGAGACAGAACAGCCACTAGATACAAAGGCTAGAAAATGGTGGCACTCACACCTTTAATCCTAGCATTTCAGAGGTAGAAATCCCTCTGGATCCCTGTGAGTTCAAAGCCACATTGGAAACAGCCAGGCTTGGTGACACATGACTTTAATCCCAGAAAGCGAGCCTTTAATCTCAGGGAGTGATGGTAGAAAGGAAAGATATATAAGGCGTGAAGGCCAGAAACAAGAAGCATTTTGGCTGGTTAAGCATTTAAATTTTTAGGTTTTGAGCTACACAGTTCAGCTGAGAGCCATTCGGATATGAGGACACAGAGGTTTCCAGTCTGAGGAAACAAGATCAGCTGAGAAGTTGGCCAGGTGAGGTTAGCTGTGGCCTGTTCTGGCTCTCTGATCTTCCAGCGTACACCCCAATACCTGGCTCAGGTTTGCTTTTATTAATAAGTACCTTTAAGATTCATGCTACAGTTATGGTTTTCCTTAGTTATGATAGAAGGTAAATTAGATATAGAGCTTTGGACTCATCAAGATAGGACAGATAATAGAGCGATTCCTCTGAATTTGCCAAATGCAAAGAAACTGGATAGCATAAATTTAATTCTTACTTGCTATACAAATATATAGTATATGCAATAGTATATAATTATTATATATTATTATTATTATTGTATATACTTTTACCATCTTAAAGCTAAAACCTTTCTTTTTATTTAGACAAAAAGGGGGAAATGTTGCAGAATATTTGTTTAACTAGGCAAAGATGTATTACATTTGTTTATGCTGCATTTGTTTAACTATGTAAAGATGTGTTACATTTGTGTTAATTAAATAAAATTTACATGGGCTCAGAGAGGCAGGGTTAGCAGCTAGTTGACAGGAAGTAGCAAGGAGGAGCATAGTGTGGGTTTTTAGTTGGGGTGGTATGGAAGGAGAGAGGCCTCCAGGAACACCAGCAAGAAAGAAAGGTAGCCAGTTACTAC
This sequence comes from Peromyscus melanophrys, assembly GCA_902168415.1. Lineage (NCBI taxonomy): Eukaryota > Metazoa > Chordata > Mammalia > Rodentia > Cricetidae > Peromyscus > Peromyscus melanophrys. The sequence continues at coordinate 7,283 of CABHPR010149093.1, read as the reverse complement.
TCTATTTCTCTGAGCTTGCAGTTATTCACCTTAGTCTTTGAATCTTGAGTTTTATTAGAACAATGGAGATTTAGTTAAAGCTACCTTTAGTGGCAGTAACAGAGCCATTGTCTAGGGAAACTGAATTCCCCCCAGGCTACGGCCTGAGTAGCTGGGCTACTAGTAGTTTAAAGCACAGCCACTCTGAGGAAGATAAAACAGCAATTAATCACAAAGTTTAAGTTCAGAAAAAAATTAATTAGTTCATCAGACTCTGATAACAATGTCACACATACAGCCTCTAAGGATTAGTGTGGCATTTACTCTATAATTCTGGACGAAGATGGTAAGGCCCTATTGTGGTTTGAGTATGAAATGTATCTCATATGGTGCTGTGTTTAATCTTTTAGTCCTGAGATAGTGGCACTATTGAGTTGCTGTGGGGGCTTTAGGACACAGAGCACCCTGGAGGAAGCACAGCCGTAGCAGCAAGTCTTGAGATTTTATAACAGTTATTCTCCATTCCTGTTGCCTCTTGGTTCCTTAGGGCATCCATGTGCAAGCACCCACCTTCTATGCTTGCTGCTGTGCCTTTCAGGCAATGACACTGTGACTTCTTGGACTATGCAGCAGAAAATCTCTCCCAGCCTTAAGTTACTTCTTGTCAGGTATGTAGTTACAGTGAGAAAACTCTGTCGTCCAAGCTTTTTTCCATCTCTGGTCTTTAGCTTGCCAGGTATGATACCCTAGAGTACTCTGAAGTACAAAGAGAGGCTGAAAGCAACCAAAAGAAGCTGCAATAAATGTAAGAGAGTATAAATTATGGGTGCTGGAGAGGTGGTTCCAATGTTACAACCTCTTTTTGCTCTTTCATAGGACATGGGTTTAGGTCCCATGAACCACATGATGCTTAGAGTTGTCTGTAACTCCACTTTTAGAGAATCCGATGCCCATTTCTGGCCCCCACCAATATGGTGCACATACATACATGCAGGCAAAACAAACATACAAATAACATTTTAAAACTGAATCTTAATAAAAAGGGAGAATCAGGTAAGAGGACATGAGAAAGGAGGCAGTGCGAGTGTGTGAGCTAGGAAACAGGACTAGCGGAGGGAAGACCTAATGTTCCTAGAAATTTAAAGCCGGGGCTGAAGAGAGCAAGAAAAATGGGAGTTTCTGAAAGCCCATGGGTCCTAAATTAGACACTGCCACAGAAATGAACACTTTTAAAACAGGAGTCCATTTCTTTTGTCATTGAGTGTACTACAGCTTTAAATGCGTTGTCTGATACCTGGCACTGAGTTAGTGATGAGGACATATTAGTGGGATGAATGAATGTTTATAAAGTCTTTAATGTGTCATCTCATTTCCACCCTTCAGTTCCAAGGCAAGCACAGTCAGAAAGTAGAGTCTACCCGTAAAATTAAAGAAAGCAGAGTGGTAAATCCTTAGCTCCAGGGTCAGTATCTGATCTAGTCAATCTCACCCAGGACCCAGCTTATGGCTTTTACTCTATAATGTTTATGTCAGCCAGAAGTGATGGGCCTCACAGGTGGCAAGTCCCATGGACACAAGTAACGTGGAATGGGAAGGAGAAAGACAGACTCTGGAGGCAATGATGACAGCACCCATGCCGGTTTAGGAGCAGGAAGCTTTTCTTTAAAGTACCCACGAATTGCAAGAGCACACTGGTCCTAAGTTAAAATACTGCTAATGCATGGGGTAGCACATGACTGGGAACCTCAGTAGATTATATACGTAAGAAATATATGTATGGATTGCATATATTTACCTTACATAACAAATGCATACATATTCAATCTTTTCAAATGAAACCATGGAGAAGACAAGAGTAACTTTAAGCAGTGCTTGTAAAAGTGACCTTGTAATCTTACCTCACATAGCATTCAGAGAACAGTAAATATGCCTTAGTTCTTCCAATTTTTGACTTATCATCTGTACCCTGTTTATACTTAAAAATTTGCCTGGAGGAAGAGAAATAGAGATGGGAAAAATCTGGCTGTAGCAATCTGAGTGCATAAAATGTGGAGAGGCAGACAACATTGTGAAACTGAAGTTGCTGTTAGATTTAATTCAGCTCCCTGAGGGAGAGCGAAAGCACAAGGCCTGAAGAGCAAAAGGCCATGGACTTTCCTTTTCAGGCCTCAGTGGATTTGCCAGTGTAGCTCAGAGGTCCAGACCCCTGGCCCAGTTTCCCTCCTGATGTGGCCTTCCTTACTGATTGGCAGCCTGCACTGTCTCCTATCCAACTTATCCAAAGAAGTGTGATGCCAATTGTTTTCTATGATAAAAGAGACTAGCATTTTCGGGCACAATGAAAGAAGCTTACTGTCTCATTTCAGCATAAAGCATCTTCATTTCCTTTCATTCTGTAACAAAGTGCAACACGTTCTCTATAAACTGCCTTTAGAAGTGACCCTTCCTTGGGTAATCTACCCTGGCATTATTAACAAATTGCTAATATATTGATCAATGTGGTAATCTCTGTGTCTTTCACAAACAGAACCCTGAACACTGCACATGTGAATTCCCATCTATTTTAGAGGATCCCAGAGTCAATGTCAACCTCCTAGTGAATTATGACAATATGATGATGCCATATTCTGCTGTGACATTCAAGGTGCTCTTGAACACATGCAATGAGAGGTGGCATCACACAGGAAGTATACATGTGTACCCCTACCTTTCCAGGCTGATTCAGAGAAAAAAGGTAGATCAATAGCTTACAAGGCCAGTAAACGCCAAGTGCACAGATAATGTCAGCAAGCTGTTACAAGATTAAGAGTTGAGGGAGAACGGCCTCGTCTCATAGTAGAACAACTGGACACATTAGAATAGCAGTGATCAGACTAAGTCTGTGTTTGTTTAGACACTTCTGAAAGGTGCAAGGTGGATGGAGAAGAGGAGCTGTTCCCTGGGGTTGGAAAGGATAGTTTCTGTCCTGAATGTATGCATCTGTGAAAACCCACATGAGGACTTTCCTCCAAGTACACCCTGCTAATTTTCATGGAGGGAAAAGGAGCCTCACAAGCTCAGGAGGCTGGGCAAGGAGCCTCGAATGGTGTAACCTTTTGAGAAGATAAATGCATGCTGCTTAGGGAACTCTTCAGTGATACAGTACCTTGCCACTCATCCAAACCTTTGAGTCACCATGCTTCTGTAAGTAACCCAAATACACACTTTCTTCCATCACTGTTTCTATGCCCTTCTGTCTGCCATGAGTGGAAACTTCTTCACATCTCCTCAGAAGGTGTCACCAAGCAGGAAAATAGGATGAAAAATGCTGGAGTTCACATTCCAGTCTCCTAAGAAATAGAAAATCAAAACTGTTCCATTGAGCAGAACAATACAAAACTTTATTCAAATCTTAGGTCATCATTAATGATTTCAACTCCTTGAAACAAAAATTTTGATGCACACAGCTGAATCTAAGAAACATTATTCACATAAAGATTCTTCTTCAAAAGTTCATGATGGAGCCAGATCTATTGCTCAGTTGATAGGATGCTTGTCCGCTATGCAGGAGGGCACTGATTCCCAGGTTTACATAAAACTAGTTGTGGTGTTACAGGCTGTGATCCTGGGACTTGAAGGTGGAAGAAAACGAGTTATAAAATGAAAATCACCATCTGCTACACAGCAAGTTTGAGACGAGCCTGGGCTTCATGAGACCCCATCTCCAGCACCACACACACACACACACACACACACACACACACACACACACACACACGCACACACACACCCCTACAGAAGCACCACCGGTACTACTAGTGCGACCATATATAACAGAAACAGAGGAAGCTCAAATGACTGGACAAACAAACCTGCAGAAATGTACAGCGTCCTTACCCATCAGTGAAATGCAAATCAAAACTATTCTGAGATTCCATCTTACACATGTCAGATTTATGCAATGGAGTATTACTCAGCTCTTAACAAAACAACATGAAACTTGCAGGAAAATGGATGAAACAAGAAAAAAGTCATCCTGAAGTAAGCCAGAGCCAGAAAGATAAATATGGTATATATTCACTTGTATCTGTATATTAGCCATTAAATAATTGAAAAGCAGGCTACAATCCATAGATCCAGAGAAGTTAGGAATAGAGGAAAGGACTACGTAGGGACATGTAGTGGGTAGCTGTTCCAGCTTTGACCTGGAAGTACTACCCCTAGTGAGGCATCTGGTAACTGCCACACCTACCTATGACTGGCCCCTGGGGTGGGGCTGAGACAAGAGCCCTTAAGACCTGAGATCCTGACGTGCCAGCCTGCTTGGTTCCTAGTGATCCTGGATGCTGGAAGACAGACTGAATTAGAGTTCTCCAGAGAACCCTGCTGGACTGCACCTCACCTCTCCCAGATCCTGTAACCAACCCCTTTACTGGCTGTAAGCTACCCCAAAACAAACCTTTTTAATTACATGGAGTTGCCTTGATAAATCCCCACACTCGGGACACATGGATCTCACTGGAAGGGGAAAATAGAATAGAATTTATGGCTGGACTGGAACAAAGTCAGGGTATGGTGGGTGAGAACAGAAGGATTGGGTGGGAAGGGGCAGGGAAGGTGAAGCTGAGATTCAAAAAACATGTGAGGTGCAGTATGGAAAAATGAAGCTTTTGGAAACAAAAGAAAGAGAGAAAGAACTAAAAAAGGAGGAAATAAGGAAGGGAGGGAGGGAGGGAGGGAGGGAGGGAGGGAGGGAGGAGGGAGGGAGGGAGGGACAATTAAACATTATGTTCTAGAAGCAAATGAATAAAAGGAGCCTCACCAAGTTGATTAAACTTTAAATTTGCCAATATCAATTACCTTTAAACAGCAAAAAGTAGAAAATGTGGTGCATTCGGTTGAATTTTATGAGTATATCATGTAATTATTTTGTTCCTTCACTTTTAATGCAACTGGTAACGGGAGACACAATTTTAAACATCTGAACATGAACATAAGTAAATGTGTTTAATCTAGAGTTTAATGAGTTTTATCCACACTCCCCTTGTCAGAGTTGGTGGGCAGCATGGTCATGTGACCTCATTAAATTAATACTTGTGACGAAGATGGAAATGACCACTGAATATCAGAATAAATAATGTATCATCTTGTATTCCTTTGCTTCTGCTGCTTGAGGCATCTGGGGAAATTAATAAGGGTTACTTGTGTCAATCAGGCAAATCAGAAGTAAAAAGAAATCTTCAATTAATCATGGTATTTTACAACAATCCCTTTGGAAAAAAATAACCCTCTTAATAAAAAAAAAGCATTATGCCTTCTGCTGCAGTTGACAAACAGTGATAAGTTTCTCAGGGGACATCATGCATGAGAAATTTATAATGAACTTTTCCTTGTAAATTTCTCTAAAATCATTCCAACCACAAAATCTTCCCTGTTCTGAGGCACGAAGCCCTCTGAGCTTCATCGAAAGAGCTTGTCCTTTTAGGCCTTCGCAGGAGGAGCTGGTGATTACTGCACAGGTCCTTTGTAGCACGCTGCCAGCGCTTTCACAGCTGTGAAGCTGAAACATGCCCCTTGCACCAGCAAATTTGGCTAATCAGGACACTTCCTGTGATGTTCATAGGGATTAACCAGTGACTCTCCTGAATTACCAACCCAAAGATACTCACAACACACACTAGACAGTGCCGAATCCATGCTGCCGGTTCTAGTCAACATCTTGCTCACACCTTGGACTGCTTCTTATAATTCTCACATAACCTAGGAAAAAGACTGAACTGGAATGAGCACTAAGTGGTGCATATCCTATTAGTGTGAGCCTGCCCTCCAGAGTGTAGTCAATGCCTATTTTTTTGGGGGGGCGGGGGCAGGGGAGTGTTAATCTTAAATATTTTCCTTATAAAAAGAAAAAAATCACGGCCGGGCAGTGGTGGCGCACGCCTTTAATCCCAGCACTCAGGAGGCAGAGCCAGGCAGATCTCTGTGAGTTCCAGGAAAGGCACAAAGCTACGCAGAGAAACCCTGTCTCAAAAAACTAAAACCAAAAAAAAAAAACCAAAAAAATCACATTGTATTTACAACTAAAAGTAATTTCCCACCTTTTAGCCAACTCAGAAATCCTCTATCCCACCCCCATTGTATTAGGATTACTTAGAAGGTAAATTAAATGGTTTATCCCAAAATTTGAAAAAAAAAAATAGTAGCAATTAGCTCTGAAATACATCAACTTTGGAACAGAAGTAACTGGGCGTGATTGATTCTTAAACACCTCAAAATACCATTTTGAATATTCTTGGTAATGGCTAGCATTGGTTTATAATTTTAAGGAATGATAAAAAAAAAAAAGACAAAAAACAGGTATGCTTCCATGTTTCATTTGCCGCCTTCTTCTTCTTTTTTTTTGCTCTAAATTATAACTGTATCATTTCCTCACTTCCTTTCCCCTGCTCTAAGTTCCTCCACGTCTCATCCCTGCTCTCCTCAGGGCCTCTTTATTGGTGTAATTATTAAGGCCACTCCACGTAGTTAAAAGGAGATTTATTTAAAGGCGTAACTCACAAATGAAGGGATAGGTAGATGGTGGGTTCTGGAAGAGACACAGTGCAGTCCGGCGGTGTTCTCTGGAGAACTTTCCTCGGACTACCTCTCGCATCCAGGTCCAGGAAACAAGAGAGCGCCGCGCATCCAGATTTCAGGTCTTCAGGCCCTCTCTTGGCCCCGCCTTGTAGGCGTGATAGTTACAGAAGCCTCAATGGGGGTTGGAACTTTCAGACCAAAGCTGGAGTGGCTACCCACTACATCTCCCCCTTTTTGTCTAAATAAGAAGGTTCTAACTTAATACAAGATTATATACAAAGGAATGGTTATCAAATATTGTCCAGGAGTAATGAAGGATAATGACCTAGATAAGATGGAACTACAATCAGTGCAAACAATATCAAGCAAGAAGCACATACTAAAATCCAGAGATATATAGAGCATAGGTAAATGGCATGTTACAAAGATCATTCCAAAAGGTGTCCTATCCTAAAGAACCTGAATCTAATACTTAATATGTTCTATCTAAGATATTATATATACTAAGTCGTAACTATAACTGCTAGTCTTCAATCCCATCAAAGACCTGAGAAGGAATATAATGGTACCTGAGAAATGGAAGATGGATGCAAGCAACTTTCGGGAATCTTGCAAGAGTAGACCGAGAAAGCTGACAGCCTGGACAGTCACCTAATGTTTCTCAGCATTGTTGGTGCATTCAAATTGGCTACAGGCCCAAAGCATCTGACAGACCATTTTCAGAAGCAGGAATTCTGAAAGACCATCTT
>CABHPR010149092.1:0-51426 GCA_902168415.1 Peromyscus melanophrys | reverse complement strand
GTTGAGTGATTGGTGTGATGCTGTTCATTACTCACTAAATCTTCATCTGACTGGTCACAGCCTGGCAGGATCTACTACAGACCATAGGTAGGAATTATGGTTTCTTCCAGTGGATCCTGAAAGTGGTAAATATCTTCTCCAAGACTTCAGCCATATATGCCAAATTGTCCTTATTCATATTTTCTCCTGTATTCATCATATTAAACTCATCATATTAAATTATATACTTGCTATGGTGTATGATAATGTGTTCTTCCTTGACTCCTATTCTATAAAAGGATATAGTCTTTGTAGGATGAATGTTTGTGAAACTGCAAAATCCTGACAAATGATATTCATTTAGACAACACTGTGTGACATAGTATAATTTTAGATATGGCTACATTAGCTGGACATGGTGGTAAACACCTTTAATCCTAGCATTTGGAAGACAGAGGCAGGAGAATTCCTGTGAGTTCTAGGATAACCTGGTCTACATAGTGAGTTCCAGGATAGCCAAGACTACCAAATAGAAAGACCTGATTTTAAATAAATAAATAAAAATGTGATTCCACCACTACATATTTCTGTGCATGTGTTCTTCTTACAGTGTTGACAAATACATTGAAAATGTTCGACCAATACGTGGGGTTTGCATCCTTTCACCCTCAAACTGGGAGAAATCTTTGTCAACTTCAAAGAGACATGATGAAGTGAGTGTAAGCTTTTGGGACCCAGCATTCTCCTGGCTCTCTTGGGAGCCTAGAACTGATTCATCCGATGTCTGGCTACCCTCCACCCTGACAGCACACAGAGACCAGTGACACAGAGGAGCTACAGCGTATCCAGACCTTGAATATCACAAAGCAGATGGGCGTCACTCCACTGTGCCCTGATAGTGGGTACAGAGACTCCACAACATAGCACATGGACACTTTATGCAGCTACATTCAGGGAGATTTGTTATTCAGAAGTAGCAATTGTGGCACCCAATTTGGGGCATTAGAAATTATATCTGAATAAGGTAAAGTATATCCCTGATCTTACATATTTTATACACTATGGGTATAAAACAGAAAACATAGAAACTTTCATCTTATTAATTAAAGTATTCTATTTTTGAAAACATCTTAATTTCAGCAAAACTGACATAATATAAATTGCACATATTTAAAATGTACAGTTTGATGAGTTCTGGCATATGAGGGTTCATATAGAGCCATCACCACAGATAAGCCTATGAACATACCCATCACCCCAAAGTTTCCTACCCTCCCTGCACAGTCCTTCATTCCTGCCCAGGCTCTCACTGCTCTGCTTTGTAATTCCATATTCATTTGCAGTTTTAAGAATTTTACATAAAATGACCATATAGCTTGCCCTCTTTTGTTGTTGTTCAGTTTCTTTTACTAGGGAGAGTTATCTGTGATTCATTTATATGTTGCAGAGAACAATAACTGCTTCATTTTTATTACTGAGGACTAGTCATCATTTGGGCATGTTACAGTTTATTTATGTACTAGGAATTGTTTCCAGTTTGGGTATATCACAAATGCAACTGGTGATATGCATGTAGCTAGAGTTTTCCTACCGGGCCCACAGTCAGGACAAATCTCTCTCACCCGCCAGTCCCATAGCCGCTCAGACCCAACCAAGTAAACACAGAGACTTATATTGTTTACAACCTGTATGGCTGTGGCAGGCTTCTTGCTAACTGTTCTTATAGCTTAAATTAATCCATTTCTATAAATCTATACCTTGCCACATGGCTTGTGGCTTACTGGCATCTTCACATGCTGTTTGTCATGGTGGTGGCTGGCAGTGTCTCCTCAGCCTTCCACTTCCCAGAATTCTCTCCTCCTTGTCCCGCCTATACTTCTTCCTGCCTGACCACTGGCCAATCAGTGTTTTATTCATTGACCAATAAGCAACATGTTTGACATACAGACCATCCCACAGCATATGCACATATGGTCAAGTATTTGAATAGACATGCATTTTTCTTCTCTGTAGAAAATACTGTGGTGTGGGTTGCTTCTAGTCTGTAGCCTAAGTACACTGGCCAGAGAATAATGTGGGACAGTCTCAAGGTGGTTTGTTTGCTACTTTACATTCAGTTATTACTCTATTTTATTGCCTAATATCCAATGCCTTGAAACTAAGTTCTTACCTATAGATGTAGTAATATAATTAATATGTATGCCTATGATCATATGGATATATACATATATAATCATGTGCTACTTTTGTTTTCCGTTGTTTTGGGAAGGAAATTAAATACAGTCCACCTTACCTTATATTGATACTGACTCATTCTTTTCATTCATCCTTGGTTACAGCTGTATTTAAAGGTAAACACAAATTTACCTTCTCTTTGTGTCTTTCGGAAATATGTTTCACACATGCAAACAAGCACTGACGAGAAGCAGGAGGCCCATGGGCTCATGATGTCTGGTTTTTGACTCAAGATTCTGTGACTTAGCAATGTGAATTTGGACACACAGCTTCTGAATGTTCATGTTCGTGTCTTTATAAAGATAAGAACAGTGGGACAATGAGGCTCAGGCTTTATAAGACAGTCATATAGTAAGAGGGGAGCTCATGAAGTGAACTGAGCCAAGATTTGGAACATCGTAAATTCTCCATGAAGCACTGCTGATCAATAATTGTGCAGTTTTAGGTGCAGCTCAATGAGAAATTGTGATAAAATCTTGACTAAAAGTGGTGCAGAGAATAGCTGTTATGTCATTGTCTGGGCTGGTAATGAATGTGGTTCCCCATGCTTTCTTTTTTTTTTTTATTTTAATATACAATTCAACTTTACATATCAGCCGTAGATTCCCCCCGTTCTCCCTCCTCCCGTCCCGCCCGCCTCCCCCCCCCCCCCCCCCCCCGCCCCCCCCCCCCCCCCGCTTTCTTACTTCAGTGTCTAGGTTTCGTTTTTGTTTCCAGTCTTGCCACTAGAAACCTGACATTCTTCAACCTTTACACACAGAAGCTGCATGGAAGGCATCTGGGGAGAGAACATTAAGTTTGGTCAACAAAGATGATCCTTTCAGAGGAAGGGGTTCTCTTCAGTAGGGCTGAAGGTGAATCACTGTGTATGAAGCCAGTGTAGTTCCAGAGCTAGACCATGCAGAAAAGCTCCCTGCAGTGACCAGGACTTTTCTGATTGAACAAGCTCTGTATCTACAGGTAGATGGAGGCAAGGTTCCTGGGTTAGATTTTCCACTGAATTTAATGTTTAATCAGGAAAATATTGAAGAACATCTCTGTCCCTGTCTCTCTCTCTCTCTCTCTCTCTCTCTATATATATATATATATATATATATATATATATATGCTTGTGTGTGTGTGTGTGTGTGTGTGTGTGTGCACATGCACATGCGTGTATATGTTTGTAGAAGAATAAATTAGTGGGTTTCAAAACTATTCCTTTGTTTTCTGGAAGTTTGAATTTTCATGTATGTGCTGTACATGTAAACACTGTGAACTGCACGCAAATTTGAAAGACATTTAACTGTTTGCAAATTAAGAAGGTTAACATATATGCTTCTGTTGTTAAGGACTTCACTGTGCATTGCAAACCCGACTGTGCCCTGTGCAGATTTCCATGTGTTCTGATATGATAGTGGCCTCCTGAAACTTTATGGGACTATTGAATCACCAAGACAGAAGTCTGGCGCCTAAACAGGGTATGTTGATGCAGGATTTTGTATAGTACTATTTTAAGACACAGGGAAGAATGGTCCCTGCCTTAAGAACTGTGCTTTGCTGGGCCATTAGTTTTACTTTTCTTGCCCCAATTATTCCTTTTTAAAGGGTCAGTGGTCCAAAGGACTAATGGACTTTTGCAACTGAATCCTGAACCTCTACTTCCAGGTCACGCTTCATATGAGGACCTCGGATTCCCTGCCCTGGTGCTAGACCCACTTTCAGGGTGTTAGGATTTGAATATGGATTGACAACTGTGGGCTCATGTGTGAATTACTTAGTCCCCAGCTGCTGGAACTGCCTTGAGAGCCCCTGGAAACTCCAGAAGGTGGCCGGGCCCATCAGGAGAAAGGAGGTTGTTATGGACTGGTCTTTAAAGGTGAATCTGATCCAAAGCCCCTTTGCTCTCTACTTCCTGATGCCATGAAGTGAATAGCTTTCTCTATGACAACACACTCCCCCTTCCATGAGAGTCTGCCCAAACAGGGATGAACAATCCTGGAGAAAACCCTCTGAAACCACAAGGCAAAAAAAGAACTCTTCCTTCATTAAGATGTCAATCTCAGGCACTTTGTCAGAGCAATGAGAACAGTAAATAACATGCAGGGTCTGTAAGCTTCTCTTTCCTGGGCTAGTTCTCTTGCCATAATCCTTACCAATGGCATCTGTGTCCGGATTCCTGAGGCACCAGACTATGGAGATATGAAGATGCTGTGAATGTGTTCTCATATGAGGACCCCTGTAAGTACAGACATGTGAAGAGATGGGACAAGGGCTGGGGCTTCATTTTTTCTCTTCCCTCTCTGTCTTTTCTGTAGCAGCCAACTCCAAGAAGCCCAAAGATTCTGAAATGAAGCCCATGCCACTGTAGTTATTATAATATGCTAATAAAGTTGTAGATATAGAAGCTGTGTTAGGAAATAGTTTCTGTCTTGATTACTAATGAAAATATTTTAACATAAAATGGAACCCCCAGTTCTGTCCTTCCCCTTAGGCTCTTCCAATGTGAGGGATAATTATAATTTTGTGTCTTTGTTTCAAGTTGTTTCTTCCATCTCTCTTTTGTTCCCCTTTTTCTATGTAAGATGGGAAGGCAGATCAGGGAGGAGAGGGTGAGGTATTGATAAACTAGTCAAAGACTTTGGTCCCTAACAGGCTCTACTTATGGGCTTGTGTGTAATTACCACTTCTTCAGCCTCTGTAGAGAATACAAGGAGATTTTGATATTCTCCTTGATTGGCATGTTCAGAGGAGACTCACCAATATGGCTCTAAATTCCAGAATTGTTGGCTCTCAAGTTAGCCTCAGTGTGTCCCTGGTCCTAGTCACAAGCTCATCGAAATGTTCCAGCTCTTTTTATTTGTCGCTCTGAGACTTCTTGTCATCTTAACAAGCTTTAGCACAGCGTCTTTCATCCCTCCATCAACGTTCCTGTGCTCTTGCTGCTTTGATGTTAGACTCACAGCCACCAACTGATGCAAACATCGACTCCCATCTTGTCCATCTTGTGAACATTTACTCCTTCTTGAAGATGCAATTCATGATTTCTCTCTTCTTTAGGGGTAGGAGGAATGATAGAGTCAGGCATTTAGAATTGGATTTCAATTCAATGACTTGTTACATATGACTATGTTACCTCATATGAGTCACTGAACCCTTCTGAGCCTGTCAATCTATAAAGAGATGTAAAACATGCTTTCTGCTGAGACAATTAAATGATGTGATTGATGTACACCATGTAGTATGCTGTTAGATTGCATCTCAGATTGGCTCCAAAGGTCAATCTAAGCACTTCTTGTATGTGACCATCATATCTGTAAGAACACCCCCCAGGCCCGCATTAGCCAGAGCAGCATCATAAGGATGCTAGGCTATAAAAGCTCAAGTACTTTTGAGTGTTATCTGTTAGATAAGTTTTAGGAAAGTCAGAAAATGTGCCAGAGAGATGGGTTGAATGTAAATTGAGACAAGTATTTTAGATATAATAAAGAAATCTGACCGACTTCCATTTCTTGAATTCTAGGGTAGGGACCTAAGCTTCTCATCTTTGGGATAAAGCATAATTCAACACCTTCAAGCACCTCAGCCAAGGTCGGTGGTGTGCACCTTTAACATCAGCACTCAGGAGGCAGAGGCAGGAGGATCCCTAAGGCCACCCTGGTGTGCAGAAAAAGCCCATTTCGAAAAACCCAAAACCATACATCTTAAAGAACCTCATTTCAGCAGAAACAAAGCAAAGATACATTGCCAAGAAAATGTGAAGACTTCCCTCATTACCACTATGCAATAACTTAGTCACCAAAGCAGGCTGGCTGCCATGTTAGTCATGTCCACCAGGGTCTTATGCTTTGAATCAAGTGAGAATATTTATAAACCATATTCTTGATTCTCATTCCCCTTCCCCAAACTATACAACTGTTTCATAAGGATTTTACTGAGTGACTGCATTCTAAAATGAAATTCTTATGAGTTTGGCAAATTAATGACATAATATTATGCCAAGCTATGGGTTCTCCAGTTGCATGTATACTCCTTACAAGAATGAACGAGGCAAGCTACTAATCGGCAGAGACCAGGCTCGTGATAATTGCCAGGATTGTCCCTAACATAGTGCCGCCCTGCAGAGAGGCATACTCACAAACCACTATCCATTCGGGTCAGGGTTGCCATATTCCAACCGAGAACCCTTGTTTGAAGATGCACGGCATGTTCATACCAGAGCTAGAAGGCAGGCAGCAGTGTGGACAGTCTCCAATTAGGCAGAAGATTTTAATCTGCTTTGCAGAACTAATCGAATGGTTGTGCTTCCCCAGTGTTCACGTGAATTGCACCCTAGCTGGAGGTTAACGGACTAAACAATAGCAGCAGCAATTAAGTGGATGTAAATGAATGTGATAGGCTAATTCTCACAAGGAGAACATCAATGTGTCAGTGTCAATGCGCCAGTGCCTGGGATAAAGGAGGAATTGACTAGGACACAGATGGAGTGAGCGGCAATCCTGTGAGAACATGGATGCCTCAACTAGACTAGTTTGGAAAGTCTTTGGATATAAGCAAGAGGAATAAAAATGAGTAACGACCACAGTTCTCTTCTACATGCCTTCCAGTGGGAGGAAAAGAAAGAAAACACCACACTTTTCCATAAATATGTTCACAGTATTGTGCCTCACGTGTAGCTTGACTAGGAAATGGATTGCTGGATGTGGAACAGGGCAAAGCACAAATCTACTAACAATAAGGAGAAGGACATTTTCATGACTGGGGAAGCTGAGACCTTCAAAGAGGACAAGCTTCCCGGGTCTTTTTCATATTTGGAAATGAGGTCTAGCTGACAGAATTAGAAAGCTGCCCAAGTTTATTGCTGGCAGGTTTCAACGGAGTCTGGGAAGACTGCGGTTGTGGAGCAATAGGAAAATGGAGTTTTATTTTAAGTTCTGATCTTTTGCACTTTTTTTCGGGGGGGATTCCAACATTAAATACATGGTATAGGACTTGAAGACAATGTGAAACCTTTAAGAGTCACTTGCTTTGTGGGTCTAGAAAATCCTGTCTAGCACCTGCAGGCAATATTTAAAGGCATCAAGCTGTTTGGAAGACTATTAAATGGGTACAGCCAGACTTTGCCTTCTGCTCTTGGGACATCTCACAGTTCCTCTGAAATACAGTGAGGAGGGAGGAAGTTCTAGGCCAAGTCTTCTGGCCACAAGTGAACCAAAAATCTGCCTTTCTTCCTTAGCTACTCAGAGTAAAGATCACTGGGTATATTAACTCACTAGCCTATGATGGATAGGATAGGCTTGGTTCCTAACATAATTCAGAGCTTGTCAGAAAGCGTTCGATGGAGGAGAGAAAGCCAGATGCATGAAGAGGAAGAAGGACAATTATAACACCACTTATGAAATAGTCTGTACTGAAGAATTCTTTCCCAATAGGCAGCTGTAGCATTGGAGTAAACCAAGGCAAATTAATCCTGATTGGTAGATTGAGGGAATAAAAAAAGAATTTATCTATTACTCAGAAAAGGGAGGCAATTACAAACAATTCGGGGAGCTGTTCATATGTTCATATGAGCTGGAAAAAACAGATCAGGCAAAGTTTTGAAAGAATATGATGGCAGGAAGGCCCCAGGTATTTACCGCTACACATACATGCTACAAAAAGCTATTAATACAAAGCTACCCATGAATGAAGTGACATATATGTTTTTGGTGCTTAACTTTTCTATTATTTTTGATGCTGATTAACAGAATTGTATGAGTTTTTATTTCTGCCAGGATTGCACCTATGACTTTGAATGCTTATATAAATCAATTGTATCAGAGGAAGCTTGAACTTGAACGACTGAATCCATAGGAAGAAATAGTAAACTTAAGGCCAGTTCAATTAGTTAAACAGCTAACCTCACTCAGCCTCTTTGCCCTGCCTCTGTACAGGTAAAACCACACCGAGGTGGAAAGAGTACAAATGACATTTTACTTGGCAGGTTTAGACAGAAGCTTTGCAAACATTGCAAATTACCTATTCCTTTCTAACAAACCAGGTAACAAACATCAATGGGTGGCAGAGGCTGTGCTACCATGCTTCAGTGAGTTCCATGGTACCAGAAATTTTTTGAGGCACAAAATCTTTAATGTTGCAATGTAGCAACCCAGCATCAATCAGATCTGCATGCATATTTGAAGACATGAGTAGCAATTGCATATGAACAGACAAGAGGGAAGAAAAGTGAGTGTAAAGTAAAAAGTTCAAACAGTCTTAGAAATCACTGGACAGTAGTGAGTTGACATATCAAATACTAGAACAGCTCTCTCGATGGGAATAAATGTGAAAACACGAAGCATGGGCACTAGGTCTCATAAACAAATAGCATGCGTCACGAAGAAGGAAAGAAGTGTAGCATGGACTTGACTCCGTGGAGATAGATAACTGGTTTCATTTGAATGTAGAAGCAATGCTTCAGACATAGCAGGAGTTAGGGAACACATTTCAATTTACTTTGCTATTGTTCACAAGTGACAGTCATTGCAGAAAGACTATATTCTGTCTGTGTTTGAATTAGGTAAAAATGTAATGGAGCTCTGCTGCAGATGACTTAGAGGGGGAGAACGAGAAAACTTGAATTTTTTTTTTTAAATCAAAGAAATATCAGCCCAAAGGATCAATCTGTAGTAGTGTTCTTGGTGAAATTATGAAAATAACAGAGTTCATTAAATTATTTTCAAATTATTGATTCTTGTTAAGGAATAGCAAGAGTCACCCTTTGCTCTTATTTAGTCCCCTAATTTCTGAGTCTTACGAGCACCTCGGGGAGTCAGCATGGACTCGATGGAAAACAAAAATATATCTGATTGCACTGAAGAACTTTGGTTTGCTTCCCTGAATGAACGTAGTCTAACCATGGGGAAAGACCACTTTCACAACATCTAATTTAGTTTTCCAAAGAAGAAAAGGGTTTTGTGTGGTGAACATAATATGCACAGGCAGTTCACGTAGGACAGAATACATTTAATTAATTAATGCTAATTTCTCATCAACTTAAAATGGTTATTTAAAAATTATTTTAGGTATAGAAAAATTCTGTTGCGGCAAAAAAGAAGCAAAGCCTGAATACATTTTTGGTTCAAATTCCAACTCCAAACTTAATACAAAGAGCATGAAGTAAAGAAAAGGGGAAAAAGGAGAAGGAGGGAGACAGGAGACATGGACGGTGGTGGTGCCCAGCAGCAATCCCAGCACTTGGGGGAGGAAGCAGGAGGACTGTGAATTCCAGCCCAGCCTCAGCTACAAAGTGAGACCATGTCTCAGAAAGTCAAAAAAGTAATGAAAAGTCAAAAAGAAAAGAAAAGAAAAGAAAAGAAAAAAAGGGAAAGGAAAGGAAAGAAAACACCAACAGATAAAGTGGGAGGAGAAAGGGGAGAGGGTGGGTAAATTCTAACTCTAGTTAATCAATCTGTCTGACCCATCTCTACCAGAGGTTGGTGCTGGGTGTCTTCCTTTATCATTCTTTCACTTCACACCCTGTTGTTTTGAGGTAGAGTCTCTTATGAGCCTGAAGCTCACCAATTTAGTCATCCAGCAAACTTCAAGGATGCTC
This sequence comes from Peromyscus melanophrys, assembly GCA_902168415.1. Taxonomy (NCBI): domain Eukaryota; kingdom Metazoa; phylum Chordata; class Mammalia; order Rodentia; family Cricetidae; genus Peromyscus; species Peromyscus melanophrys. The sequence goes on along the minus strand of CABHPR010149092.1, from coordinate 41,639 downwards.
CTGTTCTTCCCTCTCCAGCACTGGGATTACAAGTGTGTGTCACAGCTTTTTCATAGGTGCTGAGGGTCTGAACTCAACTTCTCAAGCTTGAACATTTCCTCACTTGAATCTTGTTTTTAAAATGCTTTTAAACTGTTTTGAGATATGGAAGAAAATAGCTGTAATTTCCTAATAGTGGTAATAAATAATAATATTGCATGTGTGTATAATTTTATGTATACATACAGTCTACCTTTGCATATTTGGGGGTGATAAATCAAATTAGCAGCACCATTGACCATCAACACGAAACACTGGTCTACGGAATCTTTGTTCTGTGATCAAAAGCAAAGTAATAACAAAACTGTTTAAGTAAATGATTAGTCATTTTTACATGGGTCCATTCTTTATGCACACCTTTTTTAAATTTTTTTTTTCTGGGAGCAAAATGCATTGACTAGTTTATTTTGAACTTGAACTATTTCACTTCAGTGCATGTCTTTCTATTCATCATATGCTAGCATGTTTGCTTGCTCCAAGTCTAAAATGATAACAGATATAAGGCACTTAGTACAAGTTCTTATATGTGTGCTAAGGGTGCTGGCCATCGGACAGGTGGTCGTATATACACATCAGATGCATCCTCTTCTCAGCCTGTTGTACCAGGTTGGTAGATGATTCCTTGGCCTCTTCTAGGGTATTGATTAATTTTTGTTAGCTTGACATAAACTAGAGTCATCTTGGAAGAGGGAACCTTAATTGAGGGAGAGCACCCATCAGATCGGCTTATGGGCATGTCTCTGGGGCATTTAGTTGATTAACGATTTATGGGGGAGGGCCCAGCCTACTATGGGTAGTGTTACTTCTGAACATGTAGTGCATGGTTGTGTAAGAAAGCAAGCAGGTCAAACAATAGAGAGCAAGCCAGTAACAGAGTTCTTATGGATTCTGTTTTGGTTTCTGCCTCTAGGTTCCTGTTTTGAGTTCCTGCCTTGACTGTCCTCAACGATGGAGGTAATTGAAAATACAAATAAATTCTTCCCTTCCCCAAGTTGCTTTTGGTCAGAGTTTTATCACAGCAACAGAGAAGCAGAGTGAGGCATCTAGGATACAAAGTACTGTCTCTTATATCCCCAGGGTTCTCCATCAGCCGCCGTACACCATGGATGAAGAAAGGATAATGAAAAACGGAAGCTCCTTTTTGGGTCTCAGTGAAGAGATGCTACCAAGCACTCTGATTCTAATTGTCATTATTTTCTACTTAGATTATAACCTATGGACCATGTTTCTACCCACAAGAATATACAAACATGTTGGATATGAAGAAAACTTTTGTGGAATATTCTTGTAAAATACATACTCGTACATGGTGGAATGTGTAGAACTAATATTATAAAACATTAAGTCTATGTCCATGACTTTATTGCAGTGTGCTAATGTAACAGCACAGGCTTTCTTTAAAAGATGTAGTTATAATATAAATTTAAATAAAAATAGTTTTTAAAAGAATAGAATGCTTCAAGGAAGACGAGTGAGTTTTTACTGGTGGATCGTGGGATGAAAAAACGCAGGCACAGAATTTAATAATGTTGTACTAACAATGAGTGCAGTCACCCTCCCAAGCCTCCTGCCCTTGCCATGGTCTTTATTAGCATTGTCCTGATGATGTGACCTTACAGAGCTCTACCCAGCCTTGACAGCCACATAAAACCTACAAACACATAGGGAACTGGCGCAGCCTTTTCAGATTTAGGATCATACTCAAGCTTATGAATCAGATTTTTCTATGTGTGGACATGACAACTATGGAAAAACTGTAATTTAGGCCATATTCTCTTTATCCTTTTATGTAGAATTTCCCTTTAATGTGATGCAAATGACAGGAAGAAATACATTCAGTGAATGTTAAAGCCTTCCCATTAAAAATTCTGTATGCATTTTACATTCTAATTCACGTATAGTCAAAAACCCCGATAAAATCACAGTGCTGATTTGACTGCACTTATCGTATTAATGAGGATACTTTATGCCTTTTGAAAATTGGGATCTGGTCCATTATGTGATTGTAAATGATGTGATTGTATCACTTAGATTTGTTATTCAATCCCACCCCTCCCTCCAGTCAGCTTCGTATATGAGAAGATTCATTAGTGAGTCAGGACTCAGGCTGCAAACCTGAACAGCAAATGAGACCCTGCTTCTTTGTAGTTCTGTTTAGGAGTGAGATACACACACACACACACACACACACACACACACACACACACACACACACACACACACCGTGTATAAATAAATGCTATTTTCTTTCTCACTTAAAAATATTTTTCTCCCTTCAAAAACACAAGGAAAAGCTTGCCAAGGAAGTCAAACAAAAGGAAGAGGTGGCCGGCCAGTGGCTCCAGAGGCCTGTGTCTGCTCCACAGCCAAGCAGATGCAGTCATCCTTCACGGGCTCCCACTCGTGGATTGAGGACTCCTTGAGCCTGCTTCCCTCTTTCCTCTCAAAACAAGCGAACGTTTGGAGAACTGTCATGGGCCAAGCTTTCTCGTCAGGCAGGGTGTGAGGAGGGGAGGTGGAAGAGGATGGTGTCACCACTGCCTTGAGGCAGAGTGCATTATGTCATGTGACTCCGTGTGTTTTATTTCTTTATTTTTTATTTTGTCTTACCACATAGTCGTCTCTGACCCCCAGGAGCACCCAGGTTTGAACAGATCTGCTAGTATTCTTGGGTTTCTTTCTATCACAGGACCTTCTGCTCCTGGGTCCAAAGCAGTGAGTGATGACGTTTACACAGACAAAGGTCAGAGAAGCTCTTTTTCGCTTCTGAAGTTGCACTCCTGTCCATCTCGAGGGAGATAAGTACCTGAGCAAGTTCTCTAAATGTTCACAGAGCATAACAGGGCCCTGGCCACAGTGGTTTCCAAACTTCAGATGACAGCCAGTGGGACCAGGGGCTTTTGCCAGGCGGCTTCAATAGCCTGAAAGCATCATTGACTCAACTGCCTCCTTAGTCATGTCTCTCAGTACTAATTCACGGTCCCCTGAGAGAAACAGACACCCCGAGTTGTTGTCTGGGCTCTTGTTCTTAGCCATTATGGGTGCATTGGTTTGGATTTCATTTATCTCCATCTCTTTCTTCTCTCTTTTTCATTGTGCTTCTCCTTAATTCCTAGAAAAATGATAAAAATGATATTCTGCTGCCAGGATCCTGGAGGAAACAATGTCAGCCATTTACAACAAAACAGTCTGGCTTGGAGTCCTTGGAATTCTGTAAATATCGGCACGCAAGTTCTTGACATTCACCTGACTTTAATCTGACTTCTTCTAGTATGTCTTGAAAGCCTATTTTAGGCTTCATCGAGGACTATGGTTTTTCACAATTCAGATTAAAACATATTTGAAGTCTCTGTGCCATACTGAAATATCAAAATCATAGCACTAACTCCTCACCTCTTGCCCTTGACTCCACTGAGAACCAGAGATGTCTTAGGGAATCATTTGCATATCCTATGTTTTATTTTTTAATGGAACAAAATTATATATCAGAAGATATCACAGATATCATCTTTTCTGATGGGGGGTAGGGTTCCCCCTTATTTGAGATTCAAAGTCAATAAGAACTTTGTACAATCTTCTGGACAAAGCTTGCTACAACCTAATCTCTGTAAATCCACTCTGCTTTGCTCAGCACTCTTGTTAATCAGCTTGGTGGAGCTACATTCTGCTCATCTTCTCAGACTTGTCCAACACAGAGCATTCTGAAGCTGCCATTCTGAGGGGCTGTTTCTGTGTCTGGTTTCGTCTTGCATTCACTCATCCACAGCCTGATGGGTAGAAGAGGATGGCGTTTCCGCCACATTTAGGCACGAACACATTATATCATGTTGCTCTGTGTATTTTACTTCTATCTCTTTAAGGAAGAAACTCATTTGAGAAATCTTGGCTCTGGCTTTGGGATAAAAACCATTTACCTTCTTTCCTGCCTGCTGAAAATCATCTCCTCATTCTCTTTCTTAATAGAAAACTCCACTTATTTGCATCTTCTCAGATCCTATTAGTTAGCTCAATTGGCTAATTGTTACAGTTTTAAGAAAGACAAGCCATTTCTTCCTTTTAGCCATTGTGAGTCTATTCTATGGCTTCCACAATGACTTTCACCAGCCAGCTTGCTTTCTCTGGAGCCTTTCTGTTTCCATCTGACGTGCAGTCATGTTCGTGGCTCACTTCCTTCCTACTCACAGAAACTATGGCAAACAACCCTCTATAAAGAATAGAGGGGAAAATGTTAGGCCTGGAGATTCTGCCTTGGACCAAATAGAGGCAGGTAGAATACTTGCTTTTATAGGACTTCATCCTGATATTTCTACCCTCTTGTCTTTTATAATCCCTAATAGTTCTTTAGAATGAATTTCCATACATAAGATGAATCTCTCCCTCTCTCTCTGGATGATGCTTAGTAAATCAGTGTGTGGAATATTAGCCATGCGGGCCACTCTGAGAGGGATTGCTGCTGAAGCCATGCTGTTTATATGCTGCTCTGTGCCCAACTGTGGATAATAACTGAATTGATTTTACCTGAGCAAAGACAAAGGAACCTCAGGCTGCTTGCTGCAGTGTTATGTTCTCAGGTTATTTGGCTGTGAATAGTAAGAGCTGTACTAGAGTACTGGGCCACATTTAGCTTGCTTTCCAACAAAGCACTTGTTGGGGAGCTTACAGTGTATTGCAAGATGTTACTAATGTGTGTATGCAAATATGTCTGTCTGTGTGTGTTTGTGTGTACATATGTGTATGTATGTATGTACATGTGTGTTTGTGTGTGCATGTATGTATTTGTGTGTTTATGTGTACATTTATGTACGTGTATGTGTGCATGTGTATGTCTGTGTGTGTATGTGTGTACGCATATATATCTATGTTTGTGTGAGTATGTGTGTGTCCTTGTGTGCGTGTGTGCATATGCATGTGTGTGTGTGTGTGTGTGTGTGTGTGTGTGTGTATGTGTGGTATGTGGTGTGTTTAAACAAATAAGTCAACTAACAAGAACAACATGATGTTTCTGGTTTCCATGACTTACCTCACTTTTCAAAAATATGCTTTTCATAGAGCATCTTAATTAAGGTTTAGATGAAAACTTGACTTTCAGATCCTCTAAAGGAATTTCGAGAATACTATTCCTTAATAAATTGTAACATGACCACAAAGAAGCCAATCTATGGAAAATACAAAGGGTGTTGACAATGGCCGTTGTAGAGAGTGCTTGGTGCATGGCATGTACATCCCAGGTGCTTCCTATCTACTGTCACTAAACTCCTGCACAGCTCCATGAGGTGTGTGTCATTGTCTCAATTTTGTAAATACAGAAACAGTGACAGAGAGAGATTACAGGTAGTAAATGGCAGCCTAGGATTCAAACCAGGAAGCCACAAAAGCTTGAGTCCTGTAAAGTTGAGTTTGGGGACTATGGATGTAGCCCAGAATGGAGTATATATGTAGCCTGGCTTCCACCTGTGGTGGTATTTTGTCCCCCAATAAATTGTGCACCCTAATAAACTTATCTGGCATCAGAGAACAGAACAGCCACTAGACAGACATAGAGGCCAGAAAATGGTGGCACACACACATTTAATCCTATCACTTGGGAGGTAGAGATCCATCTGGATCTCTGTGAGTTTAAAGCCACACTGGAAACAGCCAGGCATGGTGACACATGCCTTTAATCCCAGGAAGTGGTGACAGGAAGCAGAAAGGTATATAAGGTGTGAAGACCAGGAACTAGATCCTTTTTAAGCTTTTAGCTTTTAGCAGCAGTTCAGCTGAGATTCATTCCAGATGAGGACACAGACGTTTCCAGTTTGAGGAAAGAAGACCAACTGAGAAGTTATCGAGGTGAGGTTGGCTGTGGCCTGTTCTTCATCTCTGATCTCTCAAAATTCACCCCAATACCTGGCTCTGGTTATTTCATTTATAAGACCGTTTAGCAATTCATCTTATATCCACCATTAGTAAATAAAAATAAAATAGAAAAAAAATAACAAAATGAATATGTAAAATTCCTTGCCTTGTTCAGAGAAAACCTAGCTTCTCAGTGAAAGTTCATGTCAGTAAGATGTATGACTGTCCAAAAGAAACCCAGGGAAATGACATGTATTTTTAAGTGATTTAATTTCTCTTATCTATTGTGATTTTTTTCAACTATTTTATTCCTTTGTGTTAAGACAACTCAGTAACTTATCTTGAGCAATGTGGAAATTAAAATATGATGAGAGTTATCTTTAAAACTCTTGAGTAAGGAACATTTCAATGTGGTTCCTTGAATAACTACCTTCCATGGACATCTACCTCATGAGGTTCTGTTCATGCTCATTATCCTTCTGTGACAGTCAGAAAGCTCAAGTCTAGACTCTTTAAAGTGCCAGGGAATTAAGCAGAGGTCTCAGTGTTTGCCTGCACCTAAAATGTGCATTTGCCACATATTTGTATACTGTGGCCACATCCACCTGGAGGCCAGGCCAGAGACACTTTCACTCACTACAGTGAACACCGACAGCCCGTTACACATGTGAAGAACAAACTGGGTATATCCTAGAATTTTGAAGCATCAAGGAATATCAGATTTTGTGCTCCATACATATTTTCCTAAAGGTAGTTTGTATCTGGTTCATATAGGATTAAGGATAGTGAATGGAATCATTCACATCGCTTTTTTTGTTTGTTTGTTTGTTTGTTTTTTACCATTGGATTGTGTGAGTAAATATTAAATGGTGTCCAGGAATTACCCATCTATACAGTAGCATCAATATCATAAAACTATGTAGGGTCCCAAAAGAATTCTTTTATCTAGCACTGGACTCAACCAAGTCTTCACTATTTGGTCAATACACCAGCTCAAGAGTAATGAAGTATCACAGTCATGCCATCCTATCACAATAATTATCTATAATTAATATTACTATTGATCAGGCAGTAGAAAGTCACTATCTGGATGATACAAGGGTTTTGGGATTTCATGGAAATGGTTTACAACTTAATTATGTTTCCCTGGGAAATTATAAGATAATTCAATTTGATTTTTTCCACGTCTCACCAATCTACACGGGTAGAAGGAACATTGGGATTTCATTCCTATGTCAGTTCCTTTACATAGGAAGCAGACTCTACTTCAGCTATCATACTGGAATCCCATTCTTTTGGCTTCATAGAATATAGTGAGGCTAACTGCAGTGGCCTATGGTATTTCTGTTGGTTTTCACAGCAAACTGAGGTCTGTATGAAGCGTCCTGGTTTGGTGTGTATGGAGCTGCGTTCTTCTGCGGGCCTTCCTCATCTTATCTGAGGAGCGGGGCAGTCCCTGTCGGTTTGTAATGTTGTGTGCTCTAGTTTTACTTGTGGCTCCCTTCCGGTGTCTACGGTGATAAAGCTGACAGTGTGACATCTCTATGGATTTCTAGGTCTTGCGTTACCACGTAGATTTGATTCCAAGAATCTGGGGTGAGGCTTGGGCTCGTGGCTTTCTAATAATTCCCAGTTGGCCCTGGAGCTGGCCTCTGCCCAAGGGGTTTGGTAGCAAAGGTCTAAATGATACCCGATCCAGAGGGAGATAGACTGGTAATATTCCACTTTTCTTCTCTCCTAGACCTGGGATTCCCAACTCCACCTCTGCATAACACTGCCACATGCCTCCTCATTGCAAGCAGAACTGAGCCTTTCAAGAAGACAGAGTATATCCATAGATAGCACAAATCCCTTCTCAGAGAGGGAACCACAGAGCTCATCAGGAAGGATCTGGGCCTCTGTGCCCGCCTTCTCCCACTCTGCTGAAATATGAAATAAATGAGGCGGAGTTTAATTTTAGGGTCTACAAACTTGTAATGTGTTCATCGTTCCTGCTACCATTTTGCATGGCAGGCTGAAGTTGGCAGACATGTTTTGAGAGGAAAGCTGCAGGTAAGTTCTGGCTTAATGAAGGAGAAAGACGGGCCACTTTCAGAACAGAGATTTTCTGTTTGGAAGCTGGTTTCTTTTCCTCCTTCCTAGGGATGGCTTCTTGACCCCAGTTGGTCTGTGCCAGAGTCCTGCCCCAGAGTAGTTTCTATCTATTCCCCTGGAACTCCCCTTCCCACGAGGCTGGGTAAGTCCACTGGAGGGATCCTACATGACTCTCAGGAGCAAGAAGATAAAGGCTATGTTAAGGAAGAATTAAAATCAAATAATTTCAAATCCAAATCAGTGGCTTTTACCAGAAGAGTTCTAGCTGGCTGTCAATGGGCATTTTTTCATAATTCTGAACATTTACAAGCCTATCTTTACTTTCTTAAGGCTTCTGGGAACCTTGCATGGATCAGCATTTCTAGCTTCCACTTTCTGAGTGCTAAATAAGAATTATAAAAAGAAATTTAATAATTCTCATCCTATAGTTGACGAAATACAGAAAAGTTTTCATATCTGTTATTCTTTCTGCCTTTTACAGACATATGCTTTCACAGCATCCATGGAAAGTAACACACACACACACACACACACATACACACACTCGCACACCCTCATGCACACACACACACACACACACACACACACACACACACACACACACTCTATGTGGGTTAGTAATTTTTCTCAGTAATAAATGACATTCATTCCTAATAAGCTGAAATAGTGAAACAAAAATCCTCCTTTTTGTGGCTCACTCTCCCTGAACTCCATTTTCCACTTTCTTCAAACTTCTTGGCACAGGAAATGAATTCCGTGTAACTTTGGAGGACCGTAAATACGTTCATCTCGTGTTCTCCAAATTTTGCATTCCTCTATAAATCATGTGGGCATGACCCAGCCCAGCTATTCATTATAAATCCTTTTCTTTAAAAGAGCAGCTTCTGTTTTTCCTCATTTTTGATAGATCCTACCACAAACTTCAAGTAGAGTAAGTGCAGACGACCATAACACTATTCTCACACGGAGGGTATTTTATTAAGTCCAGCAGTTAAAAATGTACAAAGTTCCTTGTAATAATCCATTCATTCTGTTCTCGCCTGATTCTTGGAGTAAGCCTGCACAATTATTCAAATCCCAGCTTTTAGCTACAGCATACACCTCGCCATGGGGCTATGCCTCTGTAATCTCGCTTTGGTCTTGCATGTCAAATGGAATTAACTCCCATAAGAAATGTGTGCGAAGACAACCCAAAGTGTCTAATCCTGCTGCTGTCTTAAATTTTTGAAACTCTGAGCTGTCATCTTTTTCTAGTGCTTTGTTGAACTTCTCACTTATGCTTCAGTCCATCTAAGGCTGAAGTTTAAGAAAATTTGCATTTTTATATATTTTTCTGGTTATGTTTTCTCTAAACCTTTTCATGTTTATAGGTTTTTTTTAAAAAAACAAAAAATAAACAAGAACAACAACAAAAATCTTACTTAAAAATCCAAGAAAATTATATATGCAGAGGAATTTCAACAAGAGAATTCACTTTTTCCCAGAGAGTTTACAACCCAAGTTGAGGTTCATCAGCTAACTTCTAACAGAGATGTGAGTGTGTACATGTGTGCGTGGGTATGTGTCTGAATACTGTAGGAGAGGGAAGGGGATAATGATATCATTACTACTTTTCCTTAGCCACTCAACCTAGCTAATCACAAAAGCTAATTCTGTCTCGATTAAATCTCAAACTGCATCATTTCCCTGGTGAATAAAATGCCCTGTGCAGTGGCTGGCAGAGTTTACTTGTAAGCTGCATTGAGTAGATTAGCTCAATGAGTAATTTTATGCCTTCTTCCATATCTAGTGAATGAACTGTTTAAAACTCTTGACTGCAGGTGTGACCTCTTCCTTCTTCATGATATCCTGAACTTCACTTCCCCACCTTCTGCAAGACTCCCAGAAATAAGTACTCTAAAATAACAGTACCCAGAAGGCAGAGCTTCTTCATACCTTATGCATTCCTATCAATGAGCAAGGGTGGCTTGCTTGATTCCTCTGGAGGGAGGTATCCCTCTGTCTCAGTTTATCAGTTCTGTCATTCACCTGGTGCTGCCCAGATCTTACAGAGCTTCTCCCAAAGCCTGTGTGTTCTCTCTGATCATTACACATGACATGTATTTAAATTGCCAGCAGTTCCACATTGCGGGTTCCTCGAGGTGTCTTGACTAAGTGAGGTGTGGAAGGAAAAACTGTAAGTTGTTGTGGTGGATATTTAATAAGTGGTAAACCACAGCTTTTTCCATTTGAAAGTTAATTAAGACCACTAGCTGACCAAGCTTCTGTAGAAAAAATGTTCATGGTTTAGCCATGGAAACAGTCACAACAATGCTCAGCTAAAACTAATGCCTTTAAGAGACATTACCCCTGATCATTCCTGAATGCTTAGTCCTTTTGGTTTGTTTAATCAGGGAGTTGCCACATAGCCATCATCTCCCTTGCAACGTCAAAGTTTTACTTACATCCTGCCAGCAGGAACTAGAATGAAAGACAATGTTAGAGGCTGACTTCATAACCAAATTTTATTTTCATTTTTTTGTATTTTTTGAGTGTGGAGTTGTGCAAGTACTTGGGGGTGGTGTACAAGTGCATGTGGCGTAAACGTACATGCATAGGTGTGTACATGGATGGCAGGCTCGGGTGCTGTTCCTCTGGAACCATCCATATTGTTTTTGAGACAAAGCCCACCAGTGCAGCTAGGCTGGTTGGCCAGACAGCCTCAAGATCATCCTGTCTCTGCCTCCCCGGAACTGGGATTACAAGCTCATTTTACCAGCCCCAACTTTTTTCATGAAGTCTGGGAACCCAACTAAGTTCCTCGTGTTGAACTGCAAGGCCTTACCAAGTGGGCTATGTTCCTAACCCAATAAGTTTTATTTTGAGTAAATTTTGTATGTAAAATGTCTCTTTTAAGATAATCAGCTCTTATGCTCACTTGGATGTCTTTGTATAGATAATAGTGACTTCAATATATATGTCAGCTAGTTTCAAACACAGGAGAAGTCAGGCCACTGATATTATTAACATGCTACCCAGATTTTGTGTCTGTGGAAGAGCCTTCTTTTAGTGACAGTGTATTATATTCCTGTGTGTTCATTGCTGCTTCACAAGGAGAATTCGGCGAGAAGACAATATATTTTACTGCAAAATCTATTACTTTGGCTAAAATATGTAAAATGTAAATGTCCTTTCAACATCTGGTTCGTGCCTTCTTGAGTGTCTGAGCGATAGTCTCAGATCCATCATTCTTTGACAGCTGGGAGAAGGAACAGCAAAGCAGGGGACAAATGTGTGGAGGCACATCGAGGTGGCTGAGTCTCCAGGGGCGGATGTGGCTTGGAGGCGTGAGATGGGTGGTTTCCAGCTGCTTTTCACAGGACAATGAGAATTCTGTTTCAGATCACTCTTGCCAGTGGACCTGCAATGAGCTCCATCCTCTCATTCCATTTTAAACCATTGTACTCACTTTGGGGCTATTAAGAGCAGTTATGACAAGAAGTCGGTCATTTCCTACTCTTCCACATTACAATGAAACTTTAAGAATATTCCTGGGAGAATCTGGAGCTAAAATCCTACTCTGCTCTTGGCAGAACTTGGTAAAAAAAAATGACAGGAAGATACAATGGGACAAATAATGTCAGCATCTCATCTCCTACCTGTGTCATCTTTTAACCGGGTGGAAGGAAGCTGTGTCATAGTCCAAGAGCTAGATGAATTCAAACCTAGATTCAGAACATTTTCTTGCTTAATCTGAGTATTAAATAATCCTAGAGAATTTTAGACATAATTATTCCAGCCTCACTATCCCTGTAGGTCATCACTTCTGGCTTGTTTTTAGTCTAAGACATGACACACACTGATCTCTGCCAGTAACAGTTTGGTGTTTCAATTTTCCTCACTGGTTATTTTGAATAAAAAATCCATTTCTTCCTTCCTTCCTTCCTTCCTTCCTTCCTTCCTTCCTTCCTTCCTTCCTTCCTTCCTTCCTTCTTTTTCTCTTTATCTCTCTTTTCCCTCTCTCTCCCTCCCTCCCTCCCTCCCTTCCCTTCCCCTCCTCTGAGTTGTTCTAATTTGATTAGAAATGCAGAAATGCCCAGCATCTGACTAAGATCAGATAGGGAGACTGGAGAGACCTCCATCAAGAACCAAGACTCCTGAAAGGGTCTTTTGGACACAACAGAACAAGCCTTTATTTATTATCTCATGGATAACAAAATGGGAAGCAGGCAAGACTGTGCAGCAGCCATCCTTTCAAGCCGCAGCTAACTTAGTGAAAGTCAGCCTGCTGTCCCACTGCTAGCTTGCCAGGCCAACAAAAACAAACAAGCACAACAAAAACGTGCAGCATGAGCAGAGTGTCCTCAGAAAGAGCCACTGCAGGAGCCTGATTCTCAAAGTAGATTGGATTTGCAGTCCAAACAAAGGCTTGGGCAAGGTTTCTTTGGCCTCAGCTACTGGCTAGCAACAGGATTTCTGCCTTTAGGTGAGGCAGGAAACTTATAAGACTCATTAGGCTCAGGCCATCTATTTCTTCTGTGATTCTCCAGAGAAAGGAGTCAATTTCCTCACATACCAAATGTGGGCAGGGGATGATGAACATTTATGCTAGTCTGTCATTTCTTTCCTGTAGAAGAAAGTGGTGGGGACGGGGATAGGGAGCACTCCTTGTCCAGCCCTGAGACTTTTCTGAGGATAGGAAACATCAGCATTCTGTAGTTGGTAGCTACATGGAGATTTGCTTGGTAGAATATTTCATCTCGTCGTCTGCATCAGCTATAGCATATAGACTCCCCTGAGGACATTGAAGAATAATAGAGGAAGTATAAGAAGAAATGATGAAACCTACATGTGGCATGTGTATTTTTATCCCTGCCACTTAACTGAGGGCTTGGCGAACGTGCTGTGGTGTGTGGTATGACTGAGTATAATTATGAGAGGCCATGTTCTTGTCATCTGTCGTTTTTAAGTGACATTCTTTCTTTTCCTTAACACCCACCTCAAGCCCATTCCAGTGGTGATGGTACAGGGTGCACACACAACTAGTTGTGGTATCAGAAAGACCTGTCCAGAATATGTAACACCCACCTGAAAATGAAGGTAATACCTCCACGGGTGTTAACAATATCTAAGAGATGGATAGTGTAAGATGGGACATGCTTTTCTTAGCCTGTGGCATAACCAAAATACAGAGCTACCATCTGGCATGAATGAAGAAGTGACATTCTTCTGAGGTACAGAAACCAGTAGATTACTTGGCACCTCTGGACATCATCCAGCTGTTTTTGTGCCCATTCACAGGTTTCTGGATGTGTGACCAAAAGCAATGATGAGTAGGGGTGCAGGGAAGCTAGAAGCAGAGAGCAGGAATTACATAAGCTCTGTAAACAGAGTCCTGGTCTATAAAATGGGCCAGAGCTCTCCAAATCCTAGAGCTATAGGTAATGAATGGGGCAAAGAGCTGCATCCACCAGAGGTAGTCCCGTGAAAAGAATACCTTAAAAAAATAAGAGAAAATGCATAATCCGTGTCTTTGAACAGAGCCTGTTCTCTCTGCCTGCCTTCTCCTCCAAGCCTCAGAGGAGGCGCCTCTGGAGTAATTGGCTGTGAGGGCTTGGCATCTATCTGTTGAGAAATAATCTTTGTCAAAGGGCTCTGGGGTGATGGTGTGAGGCGTTTATTAGTGATCTAAGGCAACAGAAGTTGCCTCTGGTGCTTATTGACTGTTTCTTGCTGGAGGCACAGAAATACACAGGCACGAAAGGGTGAGTTACTGTGGTTGCTGCTCTCTGGACCAGCAGGGACTTGGCAAGCTCTTGGAGGACAGAGCGTCTTGCATCAATCAACACTGACCCCTCTGGCTGAATATGTACAGGCATAACGAGGCTCCTAAATTAGCCTCTGTTCTCCTTAGTGGGATGGATGGAAGATGAAAGCCATCCCTCGAGGAAGAGGAAATGTGTGTGGCGGTGGATTGAGCTGTGTTCTGAAACCCAGGCTATCCCTTTCTGCCCAAAACAGGTCTGAAATGTCTTCATTTTTCAAGGACCTATTAAAGAATGGGCAAGTAAGACTAAAGCACAGAACTGTTGATTTGACAAATGGAAATGAAGTATGGTGTGTAAGGCCTCAGTGCAATATTTCTGTGCGCTGATCAGGTAGACATGTGGATCCTTGATCAGAGGGGCAAGACAGAGTACTACATCAGCAGATCACCTAGAAATGTGTTTACTAATGTTGCCATTGGTTACTGATGTACCCATAGACCTAATTTAGGTATCCTAATGTACCCAAAGACCCAGCTAAAAGTCACAAAATCCATGAGTCATATGGAAGGCATCCTAGTAGCGTATGGGAGGACAACTGTAAACAATGCTTTTACGCTTGAGAAATATTAGCCTACATCCAGGGTTCTTTTTCTCCTTAGGTAGCAAAAATTTCTCCTTGATGAAAAAAAGGAAGGATGGAGGATACTGCTGGAAAAAGCAAACCTTTGTGCCTCATATTTTCTGGCCTTTTCTCCCCTACTGGTCTCATGGCAATAATTTTAATGCCTTGCAGAGAGCTATCAGTATTCAAAAAGCTAGCAAGAGGAGTAAATCAATTAGTTCAGCCCGACTTCCATGCTATTTTTCTTTGCTTGCTTTCCATAAGGCATAATCGCATCATGTGGATGCCTGCTCCCAAAGGGCATGTTATGTAACCTTCACTGGCCAGTTGGGGTATCCCAGACTTAAGGAGGCCATATAGTATGGATAAAGCAATAGAAACTTGATCCAGCTAATGCCAAAGTGGACCTAGGAGACTTGGTACATATATGTCCATAGGTGAGCATCACCACCACACCCACTGGACAGAGAACTGAGAAGTGCCCAGAGGAATATTTATTTCTCAGAGGTCTGCTCAATATTTTCCTTCTGGAGAAGGCAGGGTAAGAGCTTCAGAGGCCTGTGGTACTCTGGGTATCCTCCAGGGTTCCCTTCTTAATACCTAACATTTTGGGGAACACTTAGTATCAGTTGTTGTTATACATACTTAGTAGATATTAACACACTTAAAGTCTCTGGAAAACCCCATGAAATATGTCTCTTGCACTCCTTGTTTTTAAATAAGGAATTTAAGGTAAAAAGAGATGGTCTGTTTTTCTAAGGTCATAGAACTAGCATGTGGTAGAAACCAGATTCAAACCTTGGCTTTCCAAGAGAATTTGCTCCTAAAATTATAACATTCTTCATCTGATGTGGGTATATTGCAGGGAGACTGGAAAGTGAAGATGGACTTTCCATCAACTATTTTCCATGCATTTCTTTTGACTGCATCGGTTGGAACTAATCAAAGCAATCTGAATTTGAAAAGCAGTGATGACATTTCTCCTTTTTCTGTGGGACTATATCTACACACACACACACACACACACACACACACACACACACACACACACAATCAAATAAACACCAGGGACAAATTACAAAGTTGAAGGACTGTTTATGTGGAAGCCACTTAATAACATGGGTACACAAGGTAGCCTTAGTGATCAAAAGTCTGAGGAAACTTTGACTTTTACAGTGAAAATATTGATTATGTGTTGCCCAAGGCCTGTAGTTAAATTTATGAAAGGTTGAGCATCCAACATGTCATATAATGACTCAATGTCTTGTTTACAAATTTATTCAGGAAATATTTTCTGAAATGTGTGTTATGGAAGACCTAGCATTGTTCTTCTCCTACCAATTCCTTTTTCATTTCGTACCCACCCGTCTATCCCCCTCCAGTCCCACCATGCACTACTCAGTCTTTAAAATTCTCAGTGTGTGTTTATATACCAACTTCATTCTGTACATCAGGTCTAAGCAAAACATATTGCATTAGGCCAAAGTCCAGCATGAAACTTAGAGGGAAAGAATAGAGCTACAACACAGTCTTTGAAATGAGAGTATCAGAGCAGAGCAAATCAGAAGTGATTTTGAAGTTGGAAAACAATATATATGGCATTTGAACTTGAAAAGAACTCACTGACCAAATATTTCATGTGTGTTTAAATAGTTGTAATAGAGATAAGGCAAGTGGAAGATGTAAAAAAAAATATTTAAATGCATCATTTCTCTTTGATTTTAAAATCCATTATGTGCACGATGAAAAGAAATCGAAGGAGAGAAAAGTGAAACATTAAAATATAAATAGTTATAATTTCACTATGACAAAAATCAACATGATTATAGAGTATAATCTACTGGTCTTATTTACTCACAAATGCATTCAGATATGGACACACACAGACATATACACAGAGTATTGTTGAATTCTTCATGCCAAACTCATATGCAAAAAATCAATGCCATTCTCTAATTTATTGAAACTTTGATCTTGGCCATGCAAAAACAACTCATGGACTTTGACTGCTATTGTGATCTCATGTACTCTGCACATCCCTTGACTAACATTTAGCCTATTCAAAGTTATGGGTTGTTTTTAGAAGTTTTTTCAAATGCTTGGCCTCTTTGAAAGAATAGTCTTTTAGATTATTCTTCTAGCTGAAGATGATGCTTGGATGTCAGAGTTAGAGCAATGATTAATATGGACTTTGACCCAGATCATTACCAAAACAAAACAATAGCAACCACAACAATAATAATTACCCAAACTATACAAACTACCCTTCTATGACAACAAATTCTAAGAAAGCTCCCCGCCCTCAGACTGATGACAGAGCCCTCAGCTTTCCAAGTCAGGATTGCAGAAGGAAAGAACATGCCTTGACCCTGCGGGCCACATTTCTGTGGACACTTGCCCAACCCTGAGCCACACTCCTTGTTCTGTCTGCACTGAAGCAGAGAAATGACTGATTGGGTTGGAGGCCTATTTCTAACACCAAAGTCACTCTCCTCACTGAGTGCTCTGTGCCACATAACAATAATATGTCCAGGTTGGGACTTGCTCCCCCCTTGTTCGGCCAATAGCCTCACAAATAATCCCCAGAGACCTCTGCGCCATCTGCTTTTGTTGAAACATGCTGTGTCTCTGCCATATGGCTCAATCAGTCCCTGTCTGGATGGTCCTCCCAGGGTGCCTTCTGAGATACCTTGCCCTTTGTCACAGGGCCTCATGGGAGGCCTGTTGGGCTCAGCCTCTCCAGAGCTCTCTCTTTGAAGACTAAAAGAAAATTCTGTATCTTGTAAATTACAGAATATAAAATCTGTGCCTTCCTCTTCTAGTTAGGGTGGATCACCTCCATTAAGTCAACCTCTGCCACACCTGTTAAATTAATGGAGGACCAAAGAATAATGGAAGAAATTTTAAGAAACACTTGTAAAATCTGTAATGTGTTGTTGTGTATTTTGATGTTCCCCTACATTTCACCTTCCATAAAATAACATATAAGGTATAAATCATACATGTGTTCTTTCAAGAGTATATGAGCATCACGTGCATGTGGTTGCCTGTGGAGATCAGAAGAATAAGCTGGATCCCTCTAGAGTTTACAAGCAGTTGTGATCCACCCCATGTGGGTGTTGGGAACCCAACCTGGATCTTCTATAAGGGCAATAAGTGCTCTTAATCTCTCCAGCCACTCCGCCCCTACTTTAATGAAGGACTTGAGCTCTGTGAAAAGATTTTAGTATTGTGTTTCTTAAGTTCAAAAGAATTTTCAAATGAAAATTCCTCAATGTGGTGATTTGGGCTTTTCCTAAGTTTGTGTTTGTTAACCAAACAGAACAACTTTTGGAAATCATTAGCAAGATATATAGGTCCAGTTTTTGTGGTGATTTATGGGGTTTATTAAAATTTTACATTTCCACTCAAATTCTTGCTTAGTTTTTAAAATAGTTAACACTTCTTGCAATTGTTACAGGGGTGAACAATAGTTGCTTGAGACCTATGCAGAGCCAAAGAGCCTGATCTTCAATACTGGAAGAATAAGAAGTTTGCCTGCAGCTAATCAGAGGAGTGAGAATTATAGAATTTTATAGCCATTTAATTATGTCATTAGAATAAGAGTTGGCCAGCAAGGAGAGAGGGGGCTGCCACAAGTCTGACATGATGACTTTGTGTGGTTCTTTCAAAGCCATAATAGTATTTGGGGGAGATTGTTAAAGTACTGCATTGCTTTAAAAGATACTTAAAACTGTTTAACTAATATACTTAAATACATATTTTTCCTTTATAAAAATAATATTTTTATTAAGTCATTGAGAATTTCATACAATGTATTTAGATCATACTTATCCCTCTCCTGCCCACCACTTCCCTGAACTCTCATATCCACTCTCTCTACCCTCACCTTCCTCCCCACCCAACGTTGGATTTTCTTCTTCTTTTCCATTAAGTCCAGTTTGTGTTTCATAGAACTACTAAAAAGACATGGCTGTGCTCCTCCAAATAGTGAAAGTTCATTGGAGCTCCCAGAAGCTGGGCACCAGTGGTTTGGCAAGCTTCTTGACAATCTTATGTCTTTCTCTGGAGTCTGTTGTGCCAAGTGGGGAGAGTGTAAACTTTTCATTGCGTACCCAGCTACCAGTTATAGACTTTTTTGTTTAGTCCTGTACACTGAGGTCTTCCTTCCCATCACTCACTCCTACCACAAACCCATAAAGGTTTAATACATCTACTTTGATGAATGTCAAAAATTGAAGTCTCAAAAATGTGAATGTACCTGCCCCAGATTCCAAAGTTGAGGAGGATTTTAAGCCAGGCGTGAGAGAATAAGAGCCCACCCCTCTATCTACTCTTTCCACTGTCCTCTCTTCTTACTCAAATGGAGGTGATGATCAAACATAGCATATATGCAACAGAAAGCATGCCTCCTTCCCACAAGGTATATTCTTTTCAAGGTGTTATTTCCAGTCACACTTTGCTTTTGTTTCCATTCTTGATCAAAAGACAGAAAGGAAAACATTAGAAAATAAAATTATGACACAGTGAATATGACTACAACAAAGAAGAAGATAAAATAATGGCATTTGTTATGATAAACAACAAAATTATTTGTGAGTTTCAGTTGGGAGTGAATTGTTTATACCTTTTTGAATTAGATCTTTGTTAATGAAGATATGTGACAGAATCCTAGTACATGAATCTGTAGCTAGAATTTTCCTGCCTGGCCCACGGTCAGGACAAATCTCTTTCACCTGCCAGTCCCACAGCCGCTCAGACCCAACCAAGCAAACACAGAGACTTATATTGCTTACAAACTGCATGGCCGTGGCAGGCTTCTTGCTAATTGTCCTTATATCTTAAATTAGTCCATTTCTATAAATCTATACCTTGCCACATGGCTCGTGGCTTACCGGCATCTTTACATGTTGCTTGTCCTGGCGGCGGCTGGCAGGCAGTGACTCCTTCTGCCTTCCTGCTCTTTTAATTCTCTCTGTTAGTCCCGCCTATACTTCCTGCCTAGCCACTGGCCAATCAGTGTTTTATTAGCAACACATTTGCCATACAGAACATCCCACAGCACTCCCCCCCCTTTTTTTTTTTCAAAAAGGAAGGTTTTAACCTTAAAGTAAATTACATATAATTTGGGAATTTGGGCATAGCTTCTCTTACTACTTCCTGCTGGAGGGGAGAGCTGTATCTTATGCGGACACAAAGAAAATTTTAGGATTATGGAGTAGTCCATGAGGGTGTATCGTCTGAGCCAGTTGCCTTGAAATGGTTCTGGATGTTGGATCATCTGGGCCATGGTGTCATCAGAGACCTTTCAGGGGGTCTTGGCTGGTCAAACCTGATGTATCTTAATCTGGAACAAACCCATAGCCTCTGACTTTCTGTGAAAACAAAATCAGAGCTTCCTTTCCAAAGCAACATATCCTTACATCCAAATTTTGAAGTCAGGGTATCTTTAAAATATACATATTGGTTTAACTCAGCTTCCTTTACAATCAAATATCTCTCTGCAGTTAAGAATCCCAAAGACAACACAATGCAGATTCTCTGTGTGATATCCATCTTTACGTGGCTTATATTTTATAGTACCTTTACTGTCTCTTTAAAGACTTTATTTTTCAAAACTATCTATTTCTTTATATAACTGTATATATTCCTTTTTATCTCTCTTTGAAGCCTACGTACATTTTTACACACATTTTAAAGCATTTAAAGTCTTGTTCCATCTGAATCTGTCTTATTGTGAACCTGTTACTTTAAACTGCAGTATTATAAGACTGAAACGGTTCTGTGGCTGCTGGCTCTGCCCACCTCAGCTTTCCAACATGGCGGTGATACGTTTACTGTCAGCTCTGGGAGCCTTCGTGGGTCTATGCTTCTATCAAAGCAGCATGTAGCCCAGAAACCTCTTTTTTTTGTTTTGTACTAGCAAAGGCTAAATCCACAACGCAGCTTAATGTGCCCCTTGCAGAGGCCTCATTCCCGCCATACTGCTGGTCAAACACACACGACAGGAACCCGCCATACAGTAGCTCAAGCCCGCAGGCTGTGGTTAACTTGACAAAGACAACTAGGAAGCTGTTTTAGCTCTGTTTTAGAATCTTCTTTTTACGCTTTCTCAGGTCTTAAGTGGAAATTCCTGCCCCACGTTGGATGCCATTTGTAGCTAGAGTTTTCCTGCCTGGCCCACGGTCAGGACAAATCTCTTTCACCTGCCAGTCCCACAGCCACTCAGACCCAACCAAGCAAACACAGAGACTTATATTGCTTACAAACTGTATGGCCGTGGCAGGCTTCTTGCTAATTGTCCTTATATCTTAAATTAGTCCATTTCTATAAATCTATACCTTGCCACATGGCTCGTGGCTTACCGGCATCTTTACATGTTGCTTGTCCTGGCGGCGGCTGGCAGGCAGTGACTCCTTCTGCCTTCCTGCTCTTTTAATTCTATTAGTCCCGCCTATACTTCCTGCCTAGCCACTGGCCAATCAGTGTTTTATTAGCAACACATTTGCCATACAGAACATCCCACAGCATGAATCTCTTGAAAGAAAAGTTGTCTGGAAGGATTATATGCTTTGCTACCAAAATTTTCTTCCCCAAAGACATACATACATGAGAAACTAGCTCTTTTTAGGAAATATTGAAATGAAATCTGCTGTTAGAATACTACACCTCCAGACAGTGATGGTTGGGGCAACTGGACCGGAATAAAGCATGATCAGTGTCATCAAAAGACAGCTTGGTATGTTACTGACACAATTCAGTTCTAACATTTATGAAAGACTAAAAAAGATAAAATGCAGACATAAGTAAACACTTCCAACTATATACATTTACTTTAGAGATTTAAATAGAAATTTTCCAGATATCTTCAAAAAATGTTCTGTTCTGTAACAATTATTCAGTTGACCATATACACCCTGAACCCTTGACCTTGAGACATCTTATTGCCTAGTCAATTGACCCACAGAACTTAATTTTGAATTTCTGTAAATTGCTTGTCTCCTTGTCTCCTAACACCCTCTCAATGTCAAACAGAATTCCACTTTCTTTATTAGACAATTTGTATTGGTTTGCTTTTAAATTCCAGACTTTCTTTGCTTGCTTTTTAATTTCTTCTTGCTGGTACAAGTATCTTTCCAAATAACACAACAGGGACTGATTTTAATGAGTAGGTAGGTCACTTTGGTCTGTAGACTGTTTTGTTCTTTTCCAAATGGCTACTCTTTGGTGGCTCCTTACCTCTTCTTTACTTATCTTGAGACAGTGGCCAGGTATGTATATCAAACTCCAACAAAGAGCCTTTGGGAGCTCTGCAAACTTCCTCTGTTTGTTTACTATTAGCAATACAATGCATATGTGGGCAACTGTACACTTTTCCTTCAGAGATTCACTGTTGTTAGTTTTGCTTGATGGGACGGATATAAGCATAAATATATACTAAGGGTAATTTCTCTGATCTCTTTACTTCTGCTCTTTAGCAAATGACTAAGACACTTTTAATTCAAAGTCCACTGTTGTTGATAACTCTCTGTCATTTAGTCATCCCACTTACGTATTCTCGTGAAGTCTTAGTCATTTGCCGCCCTAACTTTAATAACGCCCCAAGAAAGTCTTTCTTCTCTAGTAGGTGCCTGGTGGCAATAACTTTATCATACTTCCAGAATTCAGTAGGAGATGAGCTAGCTTGGGTGGGACTAGAAAGAGAACAAACCGCTCTGTGAGCGCATCATCTTAATTTAAGAGTGAGTGATTAGGGTTAAAAGAACAAGAATAGGTTGACTTAAGGCTAAGAAACAAGTCATGCTGTAGATAGCTGAAGAATCCCCACCATTTCACTAATTTCACTATGGAAAGACTTATCCACATTTTCCAAGGTTGACTCCAAAAGCACAACAAAGCTCCTCCCAGGTCAGAAAGTGGTTTTTTTTTTTTTTTCTTTTTTATCAGAATGAAGAATTATATAGGCCAATGACATTTTAATATCTCCTGTGGCCAGGACACGGGGAGTATGAAAGCTTCTATACGCTCTTCAGATCAGTTCATTTCTACACACATGGAGGATCTGTTTTGCTGGTGAGCCAGAGAGAGATGGCTGGGTAAGACTTATCAGTTTCTTTCCTGTTGCTAGGATAAAGTACCATGACCAAGAGAAACTTGCAGATGAAATAGTTTATTTTGGCTTACAATTCCAGAGGGAGTATTCCTACTCAAAGGGAGGCATGGCATGACATGGTTGCCAGAGCAGGAAGCCGAGAAATCAAATCTTCAGCCACACACAGAAAACAGAGGGAGCAAAATAGAAGTGGAGTGAAGATATAAACTCTCAAAGCCCACTCCAGTGATGTCCTTCCTCCAGCAAGGCTCCACTTCTTAAAGGTTCCCCAACCATCCAAACAGCACAACTAAGATCATGTATTCAAGTATGTGAGCCTGTAGGGGCTATTTCTCAATCAAGCCACCACAGTGATGCAAGATCTTATCTAAAAGAAGAAAGGAGGGAAGGAAGGAAGGAAGGAAGGAAGGAAGGAAGAGAGATGAGTGGGATGGTATCTCAATAATAACCTTCTTCTCTCAACCAAATTATCTGATTAACTGTTTCAGTCAAGATAGCTCTCTACATAACCAGACCACTCCAAGAGATTTTTAATACTCTCTTCTGAAGCACTTGAAATCCCATTCTTTACACTCTATGAACTCATTCTGAACTTTTCAGTAAGTGGTATACTCAGAGTTCTAATATATGATATTACATTGGAAGTTTCTTAAGGTATATTATATTTTAAATTATTTATTCTGTAGTGATCATGTATATGGATGGTCTTTTCTATCTACTGAAATGTGTTGAATAACAAGAGAAAAACCTTTCGCTTTCTATAGCATCTATATTCCCATGAGAATGCAGACAATAAACAAATGCAAACTTTAATTGGCATCATTTACCCCACAATAGTGCTACAAATCAAGTAACTCTAAAATTGTAGTACCACATATCTACGTGTCATACCATTGTGTGGGCTATCTGGAAAGACACTGAGCATATCTGGACTTAGAGTCTCTAGTCCCTGTGCTGTCTGTTAGGATCATGTCTGCTGTGCTTGTGACTTTGGTGTCCCTGGACCAGCACACTTACTACACATGCTCTTCTTGTGGGACACAGTATAGGTGCAAGAGACCGAATCAGACCAGTGAGATACCATCTCTATTTCTGTCACACCAACTAACATTTCATTATCCAAGACAATGCACATATCACACCAAGCAAAAATTGGCCAAAAGGTAATTTTTTCATTCTTATTGGGAAGTAAAATATGGTTCTAAAGAATGGCAGGGAGCTATTGAGAAGAAAGTGACCCTTGTGACCTAATTACTTCTGTTCTCTCTTCAGGTTTCACCTCTGAAAGGTGCTTCCACCTCTCAGCTCTGCTGTACTGGGAATTGAGCCTCCAGCACTGGAAGCTATGGGGGCTGCACTCAAATAATACCAGCAACTGTACTATAGCAATGAGGGAGCCAAGAACCAGAAATGATTCAAGCTACCACATAGAGAACTTAAAACACTAGATAGTACAAATTCTCTGAAGATAATAAAATAGGCTTGGATAATTCCTAGGAAGACATGAAGAAGAGTAGCTTTAAGATGAAGCTGAATGCATTTCAGGTAGTGGGAACAGGCAATACAATGACATAGTGACAGAGGAACTAATGAGAACATAAGAAGGGGCTAGAAAATGAAGTCATTGAGATAGGGTCACTGAGATCAGGTTCCATGATGCATTTAGTTATTTTTCTAAATTGTGGTGACACCAATACAGGACAAAAGAAATTTAAGGAAGGAAAGATTTGTCTTAGCTCACATGCAGCTGGAGTTTTCTCCAGTCCCATGGGGCCCACAGCCACTCAGACTCAAGTAAACACACAGAGACATATTATGTACAAACTGCATGGCCGTGACAGGCTTCTTGCTATCTAGTTCTTATATCTTAAATTAAACCATTTCTATTCATCTATAAGTTGTCACATGGCTTGTGGCTTACCAGTACTTTACATCTTGCTTCTCATGTCGGCAGAAGCTGGCAGCATCTCCGCCTCAGCCTTCCACTTCCCAGAATTCTCTTCTCTGCTTGTCCCGCCTATACTTCCTGCCTGGCTACTGGCCGTTCAGCGTTTTATTTATCAATCAATCAGAGCAACACATTCACAGCATACAGAAAGACATCCTCAATACTCACACTTTGAAGACACAGTTGATTGTGGCAGAGTAATCATCAAGGCAAGAGTTTTAGGTGGCCTGTCATATTATGTCCACAATCAGGAAGCAAAGAGAAAAAGACAGGAAGGAACAGTGCCCTGCTTATTTCCCTCTTTGCTTCAGTCTGGAACCCCCAGTCTCCAAATAGTTCCACCTATAGGTAAGGTAGGTCTTCCCACCTCATTTAACATAATCTAGAAACTTATAGGGATGTCTAGAAGTTCATCTTCTAGGTCCTGTAATGTTGGCAATCTGTACTAACCATCACATATGGGGAAACCTGAAGACATTAAGAATATTTGATTAAGAAATTACCATACATTGCCGGGCGTTGGTGGCGCACGCCTTTAATCCCAGCACTCGGGAGGCAGAGGCAGGCGGATCTCTGTGAGTTCGAGGCCAGCCTGGGCTACCAAGTGAGCTCCAGGAAAGGCGCAAAGCTACACAGAGAAACCCTGTCTCGAAAAAACCAAAAAAAGAAATTACCATACATGCTGGGCTTGGAATGTATACCTGTAATCCCTCACTCAAAGACTGAAACAGGAAGATTGGAAGTTCAAGGCCAGCCTGGACTACGTAATGATAACCTGTCTTTTAGAGAAAGAAAAGCAAATGTTCACAGCCCACATATGGGCAAGGTAAACAGTGACCTCTGAAATACAAAAGTCCATATGTCTTTCTCCAGAGGCTTCTCATACTGAAACTGTGCCTCTTTGCTCTGTTTATTCTCACTCTTGGGAGAAGTCTTATTCCTTGCTACCCTGAGGAGCGTTATGTAGATGTGAAATAGCAACATCTCTGGTCACCTTGACTTGGTAGAAACCTTTTGTCAGGAATATGTGGATCCTTTGGACCAGGAGACAATACTGATGCAACCATATATGTATGGGCTGTGCCTTTGGGAAGTTTGTGATTAATACAGGGTATGGAAAAATGTAAATGGGGCAACCTCATGGCTTCCACCAGGGTGGTCACACATAAAGCCACTTACAAGTGTTTGAATTCCATCAAATTGGAAGCACAAAGGTGTTGAATGCTTTCATGAGGGCCTGTGCACTTTCTTGAAATGACCTTTGAGCTTTGTCCTATGTAAAAAATTTTGTCTAAAATTGGCATTTAATTAGCCAGATTTTCTTTTGTCCTCATCTTTCCATAGATGTAAGGAAAAAAGAACTATTATTCTATTTTCAGACATATGATAAAAGCAAATCAAAACCAGCAACATGGAGACACTGTCGCTCTCCCTGGGTCACAGTAGCACCACTACAGGTGTACCCTTGCCTTCTATTAAGAATCACCAACCAAACAGGTGAAACATACAGCTGGAAATTCACATTGTGGCATCTTTAGCAAGAAAGAGGCTGTGTCCAGATGAGACAGAAAGTGCTAGCTAACAGAGCTCAAACACCTGTCATGGGTTTCCAGAAAGAATTGTTGTGACGGTGTTATTCCACATGCATTTGTTAGTGAAACGGCTTCAAAGCAGTGGGTAGGGATCTGGGAGGCATTGACACCTTCCCATCAGTGCTGCCTTTGCTTTGAGGCAGGATGCTGGGGTCACTAGTGCCAAGGCAGTTCTCCATGTTCATCTCCTGTGCTGCCTGCCAGGAGGGAGACTTCAGTCCTGGCTCCCAACCACCCTCGTTGGTCTCCAGCTGCCAGCAGCCTCCAAAGGAGAGAGCGCACTGCCCTGCCTTAGGAAAGCTTGCAGCCCATGTGAGGGGCAGGTTAAAAACCTTTAGGATGGTTCAATCAGAGGCATTGCCTCCTTCCTCCTCTGCTGCTATTGTGAAGCAGAACACATGCTGCCAGGAGACAAAGAGGACACGCGTTTATTTTTGAGCATAGGACTTAGGAACCACTTGGGAAGAATATTCTTGATTGAGAACCAAAACATTCCATGATGCTTAACAAACCTGCAAATTGAAAAATCAGCATCGGCCTGTTCAGCCAGGAGGCAGAAGAAGGACCTATACCCTGGGAAAAAAAAACCCAAAATATTCCTTAAATGATATTTGTATGCATTTGCAAAATTACCACTTTCTGAATCAAAATCTCAAGCTGTTTTCATCTGAGAACATATGTTGTGCTGTTAGACGGTAACTCCGCCTGCCGCAGCCCGTGACATACCCCACCGCATCGCATAATGGACAGTCCTGCAAAAGAGGAGCCGCAGTTCAGTCAATGCCCCTGTAATAATATTTTAAAATAAATGATATGCATCATTAAATCACCGAGGATGACTAACTCAATTTTAGAAAACCCACAACTCCAGCAATCATAGTTACAGCTCTGATTTGAATATTTTCACTTTCACCTGAGCAGCCAGTGGGAGCCAGTCAGGCAGATTCCGCATCCAGGCAGAGGAAGGCTGTGTCTCCCAGGAACTGGAGGAAACCTGTGATTATGTAGTTACAGTAAGTCACGAGATGCCTGTGTCCGCCTGGGCTTTCCAGACTCTCCCTTCCTCCCTTCTTGCCTGCTTATTTACATATCACAGGCATCCTCTTTGTAAAGTTATTTTAAATAATTTATTAGATTGATCTTTTTAAAATTCTACCATGGCTAAATGTCATAAGGAAAAAAAGTCTTTCTAAACTTACTTAAAGGTTTCTGGTTTCTACTGGAGTAGGCCAGTTACCTGCTCCACTGCCGATATTCTAAAAATACCTTCATGTCCATACTATTATCCATTCTTCACGTCCAATTGCTCTGTTATGGTAATAGTCAGAGGCACACCATGCAGTAATTACTTACAGCTGACTGAAGAAAAGAATATTCAACTCCCCCACTGCTCCACTAGAAGGTCTTTATGCTCTATTAACTCATTCCTGTTTATTAATACTCTACTGGTAATTCAGACTGCTGCCTCTTAGGTTTGTAATAGGAGGGCTATTAAACAGCCATTACTGACCATATGGGTTGGCGAATATTTGTTGTTTTCCCCCCCTTTGGTGGACTTCCCCCCTCCTCCTTCCAACTTGTTCTTTAAGAAGCCATATTATAAACTAATAAAAATATCGTTACATCTGCATGAGATTAAGAAGCTTGGCAATTTCTCCCTCAGAAAATGTGAATTTAGTCCCAGATTGTCATTGCTACCTAGAAAAAGAGATGAGGGAGAGACAAGAGAACAGAGAAGATTGTTCTCAGGTGGGAAACTGTACTTTGGGAGATATTTTAGGTTGCATGTTTCCTAAGTCAGCTGTTTCCATTACTGACTTGCCGAAGGCATTTACCCGCCTTTCATCACCTCCAACTTTTGAAACACAAGCACATTTATTAAGGAACCCATGTCTAACACCACCTTTTTCTTTCAAATCCCCCAAGCATTTGAAAGTGTTCACTTTAAATGTTGAGACTTGGTGAATCCTTCTTCAACGAGCAGGTATATGAACCTGGGAGGTGGGCAGAGTTCCTCCTGGGACAGAAATGGCATGAGTAATGGGTTCAAGTGCAGCAAGCAGGTGGCAAACGATGATTATGGTAATAATATGCGTGCTCCTTCTTAGGTAGTAAGTCTGGTTGTGTTGCAAACACTAAACACATTTACAGAAGGATAAATCTTGGAGATACACAGGAGCCCCAAGCAAATCTCCATTGGAAAGTGACTACTTATCTTCAGGACCCAGAACAGGTTAGTCACTTGACCATCAACTTTTACCAGTACTGGCAGAGGCTGAGTGTCCCAGTTGTGCGACAGCAAAATGACTGGCTTCCCTAGTGCTCTTGGGCCTGCCTTCTTTCTGCCTTTTCTTCTTTTTCATCATCTCTGTCCAAATCTTTCTAGCTCCTTAATAAACAGATCAAACACTGGGTGCAAAGGGATATACTTCTAGCCCTACCATTTAAGTTGCTGAAGCAGGAGACTGGATTGAGTCCAGAAGTTCAATTCTAGCCTGGAAAGGTAGAGAGACTCCATCTCATAGGCAATGCAAATAGACCTCAAATACCAAAACAAACAAATAAACAAAAATAAAGAGGTAACACCCCTGCCCCCCAATTTACAGCTTGCTCTGATCTTGCCCTTCTTGGCCTGGCAGGAGAATTGAGTATGTGTGCTCTATGTTTGGCAGGTGCATGCAGTGAATTTAGCACCCTTTCTTTGTTAACTGGTGGTATTGTGAGAGAGTCCTTATTCTCTCAGGTACACTCCAAATCCCTGGAGACAGGAGCTGTATCATTTAAGCCTGTCTTCTATCTGTTTCTGTACCTAGCCCAGTGATAGACATTCAACTGGAACTCAGTAGAAGTCATAAGTATTTAATGGAAATATATAGCAAAAAAAAAAAAAAAAAAAAAAAAAAAGGAACAAGTCCCTGGCTTTTCTAATTTAATTGTGTTTGTAGGAGCTACATATAGGAAAGCAATACTAATCAGAAGCAAATAACAACAAAACAAAATGACAAAATGAAACCCCAAAGCTTGACAGTACCAATTTAATGGATAGCTAAGGACAGCCCGTAGTGATAACCAAAGAATTAAATGAAATTCAGTTTGTTGAATCAGACCTTCCTATACATTTTTTTGTATAGTAGGTCTATGCTATGAGAAAAATTTCAAGGGATTTATTTCATTCAAGCTTTTGTAATTGAATCTAGAATCCTGGGTTACACATGATCTGTTGGACTCCAGTAGGAAGAGAAGGGCTCCTCAATGAATCTCTGCAATGGGGCCTGTGGTGATGTAGACTGACCCAGTAACACACACTGATCCAGCCAGGGTGAGAACTCCCTGGTGATGTGAAATGCACAGTGGAGACTGACAATATGAAAAAGCTGACCAGCACCAGAGGTCAGCCACTGCCATTGGATTTGAACGTTTTGTTGAGGTATTGTTTTGGTATTGCTTTTAAAGCAGAATTTTTTTTCTGGCAAAACATTGCCCAGAGTCCTGATTTGTATATCAGATTGTAACAGAACAGCCCTAGCTGAAGCTCCATTGGTAAGCTTGAGTGCCTAATGATAATTCAGCTAGTAAAGGTGAGAGGTTTCTCTGGAGGCATCACAGTTCTTGGGAACACTCAGGGAAAAGCGTTTTCCAGGTCCACTCTCCTTTGGAACAACAGTGGATTCTGAGCACATAATCTTAAATCCACACAGTTTACTACAGAATTGTGTCTTAGTCAACCTTTTTTTCTCCAATTTTATTAAAGGATAATTGACAAAATTACATATGTATCATGTACATTTTGTTTTGGTATGCATAGACATTACAAAATGATATCTATCTTATCACATCTTTCACAGTTCCCTTCTTGCATGTGTCCATGTATGTGTATGTGTGGCAAGAATACTTAGAATCTACCCTCTTAACAAATTTGGTTATACAATACTTACTATGAACCATAATCAATATGGCATAATTCAATCTGGAAATTTATTTTACTTAAAGATATGGTCTCATTATGCATCCCAGGCTATCCTCAAACTGGAGAGCTTCCTGCCATAATCTCCCAATTGATTGCTGGCATTAGAGATGTGCAGGTACTATCCATTGGACCTTTATTCATCTTCTAACAGAAAGTCTATGCACTGACCAAATCTCCCATTTTCCCATCCCTGGGTCCTTAACAATTTTTGTTTTTCCCTATTTTATGAGCTAAGAATTTTTAAATGCACATATAAATGAGATCATATAATATTTGTGGTTCTCTGCCTGGTTTGTTTACTTAGCATAATATCTCCCAGTTTTCTCCATGTTGCAAAAGGCAGGATGGTTTCTTTTCCTTTGTGTGTGTGTGTGTGTGTGTGTGTGTGTGTGTGTGTGTGTGTGTATGTGTGTGTGTGTTTCCACCTTTCTGTCTACATCGTCTACCTGTGCTAATAGTTGTGTGTATAACACTAGAGGAATAGGCCATTAAGGCTTCTCTTAACATAACTAAAATAGCTTTAAAGTCAGATGAACGAGCGAGGAGGATTGTACTGTATCTTAGTGCTAGTGGACTGTGTCCCCTAAAGGCTTTGACTAGATGGCTTACACTCTTGGGCATTTGTAATTCACAGTATATGATTAGATGCCGGCAATTCAGTTCTCAGGCCTTCTCCTGGTTTTCATACCCAGTCCTCTCAGGACACCCTCACCTGGCCTGTCTTTGGTGTTCACCCTTAGGAGACACAAAGACCACATGTCTCTCTTCCTCTTCTATTTCAGGGCATTAATCCCCACATGGGTACCCTACATTCATGACCCTATCAAATCTCAATTCCTTACCAAGATACTGCTTCCATATACCACAACACTGGGCACAGAGCTTCAGTGCAGGTGCTTGGAGGACACCAACATTAGCCAGTGTCACCCTTGAATAACAAGAAATGCTTTGGGACCCCAAATGGCAAAGCAAAGGTAGGGTGGTTCTGTCCAGCTGAGTCTGGCTCCTCCTGAACTTCCAGGCCAGAGTCCTAACACAGGTTGAGCTACACCTAGGTGTAGCAGGCCTTCTTGGACTGCCAGCCCCTAAATCATGACACAGAGACTTATTATTAATTATAAATGCTCAGCCTTAGCTTAGGCTTGTTCCTAGCTAGTTTTTTAAACTTTAATTAACCCATTTCTATTAATATATGTGCTGCCCTGAGGCTTGTTTACCTCATCTATGTGCTGTCCATCCTGCTTTCCTGCTTCTTCCCTGTCTGCTGGGCTGGTATCCAGCTGGCTGGCTGCTGGCTGATTGGTCCCTGGCTAGCTGGCCCTCAGTTGGCTGGCTCCCCTTTTCTTTCTGCATGCCAGCCCTACCTATCCTTCCTCTGCCTAGCTATTGGCTGTTCAGGTTTTTTTTTTTTTTTTTTTTTTTTTTTTTTGCATGGCTCTTTTCAGTTTATTGCATGAAGGAGTTACACTAGTCCAAGTTAAAAGCGGACCCCAAATGATTACATTATACAAGTTGTGAGGTTTTTAAACTCGTGACAAGGGACAGAAGGGAAATTCTACTCATTGCAAGGAAATCCTCACTTAAGCTTCAGAGAGTCACAAGCACTTAAAACCCATGGAACTTCAGCTGGTCATCCTTAGCCAGTCCAATCTCTATCAGGAACTGGCATATGTTCTTGCGCTGGTCACCCTGTAGCTGAATTACTTCTCCATATTCTGGATGCTCAATTACAGTACCATTGCAGGCAAATTTCTTCTTAAACGCCTTCACTAGTTTCTTTTTATCGTAATCATCAGCGATCCCTTGGACAGTAGTAAGGGTCTTCCTGCCGTTTCTCTGTTGAATTCTTATATGGATATAATCCTCAGTGCCAGCAGGAAGCAGGTCATCACTCTTACTTGCATCAGCAAAGGGGTCGAAAGAGTGGAGGTTCTGGATAGCGGACATACGATACGATTCCTTTTCCTCGGTGGAAACGGCCTGCGGAAGGCGGCTGCTCAGGAAGCGAGGGGGCTCGAGGGGGAGGCAGCTGAGCGTCGGGAAGCGAGGGGGCTCGAGGGGGAGGCAGCTGAGTCCTCGGCGGCGGCTCAGTGACTGAGCTTTTTATTAGACCAATCAGGTACCTTAGGCAGACAAGATGAAACAGCAACACATCTTTTCATAATTAAACAAATGCAGCATAAACAAAAGCAACACATCTTTACACAGTTAAACACATAGTCTATTCCACAACACCTAGGTGCTTGTACCTTCCTGATCTGGATCACATACTCTCTTTTTCTTTGAGAGGAAACACCAAAGAGATTCCATTGTATGACTGAACAGTGTCTCCTATACCCAATGGAGGATAGATTTACTATAATGCCTTATAGCATTTTAAAGAGTTTTGGAGGCAAGTCAATATATTCATATCCTTGAATTCTTATATAGTACAGGAATACAAGCTACCATTCGTATTCTAGGACAGATACTTCTATCAAATAGTTGTGTATTTAGGGACATATCATTCAGCTTTTCTGTACCCCATTTCCCAATCTGTAAAATAACACTCTGGCTGTTATTTGCTTCAGAAACTTGTTTGACTTTGCTGGGCTCCTAAACAACAAAATCTATTGTTCTCCATATAGTAAGTCTGAGATAAATTGCATTAAAATAAAACAAATGAACAAATACTCATCTGAATAAAATCCTAATATATACCCAGAATTATAAATTAGGCTGCATGACAAAAACATTTACTTTTGATGTCAGTGAAAACTTGAGATAATTTAGCAAAGATGGTCTGAAGCCTTGTAAATATCATCCAACTGTGACTTGGAACAGTGGAACTTCCCCATGGGTGGGAACATCTGGGCAGTATGTAGTCTTGATTTCAGAAATTCCCTAATTCAACACACACTTGTTTTGCCTCTTCCATATTTCATCATTTGATTAATAAACACATACTGAGTTGCTACCTGTGATTCACCCCAAAAAATGTCCTATTCAGTACATCCTTAAGGGGGAATTGACTACATAGGTAACATTATGTTTATTGTTAATAAAAAGTAAATAAAAGACAAGTCCCTGAAGTGTTAGCAATCACCTTGGGGAGGGACAGTGTACATGTTAAAAAAGATAAATTTCTTCATATGACAGTATATGATTAAGGGACAAGAGAGAGAAAGGCTGTTAGGAAGTTGAGGTGGAATAAATACATGGGTGGGGTGGAATAAATATATGGGTGGGGCTGGGGGAAAGGTTAGGAATATCTTGGGATATTATTTGATATATAATAATACTAGAGCAGGTGGTGGATGTCAGAAAAGTCATATAGAAAAGGAACCTGTGAAAGTGGTGACTTAGGTAAGAATAAGAGGTCTTTGAATTTAGTAGAGATCCAGGCCTATTGGGAAATAATGTTTACATGAATGACCAGCAGGGCATTGGCAGGATAAAATCTTCCTTGGGGGGGGGAGGGGGCACTAAATAATTAAATAAATAATTTTGGATGACTTTTAGGCTTAAAGAAAACATTTTCTTTTTTAAGGTGTTCTGTTCTCAGTGGAAATTTTTTATTAGTAAAATCACAAAAGGGTCCTAAAGAACATAGAAAAGACAAACGGAAAGTAAACAAAAGCTGGAGGAGGGCAGAGGAGAGCTGGTTGAGAAGTATCAGAATACATCACAGTCATGGCCAAGCTGGGGAGAACCATGGTGAGGGCAGAGAGCAGGCTGAGTCTTACCTGCCAGCTGCTGTTTCTCCATCTTGGAACCTAAGGATGGAATGGCAGAGCAGAACCCAAAGGCCTGAAGAGAAGAGGGAAGGATAAAAAAAAGACATGGAGAAATAATAGTGATGTGACAAGAACAAGGATGAGAGGGATATGGCACGTGTTCAATGATGTGCAAGGCAAAATAAATTCATTTAATTATTGTGTGGCAGGCTTAGAGTTAAGCCCACAATGTCAAATACCCAAGAAACTGCAACTGTTTTCATGTGAATGACTCTCGTTTTCCAGACTTCATTTTCCAGGGAACAGCAATGCGACCCCTGTCCTGTCAGCTTCCTCCTGTCAATGCCTGACTCTGTCTCCACCTTTGGAATTTTAGTACTGCAAAGGTTGTCGAGGTGGCTGAAGGGGTAGAACTTTGGTTGATATCTGTCTATGTAGGCACATACCAAACCTTGCAGTTACCTGTTCATACATATCACCTCTGAGACTTCTCTTGTTCGGTGGGGCTCTCGGGTCTTCCTGCCTCTCTCTGGTACGCCCCATCCCTGCTAAAGAAGGACCATAGAGTCCTGCTCAGTGCCTGGCCATCTCCCTGCCATTTCACCATGGGCCTCCTGGGAGTTTTGTCTCCTTGTCTTCCCTCGCCTCATTCCCAAGTACTAGCACAAGTATGACTAACCCGTTCCTAAGCATTCTTCTCTCTTCTCCAGCTTTTCTCTTCCCCAATGTTGCTCTCCTTTTTCTATTCTGTTCCCAATTCTAACATAACACATTTTGTAATTTTCTAGCTGTGTTTATATGCCTTCCCAGTGTTTGATTCCTGTTTCAAAGAGGTGGAAATATTCCTTGTGACAGAGACAAACTGATGACACTGGGGATAGAGAGCAAGTGAGAATTCAGAGTTAGGAGATGATCAGAACCACCATGGTTATAATGATCCCTGAAATCTAGAGCGACAGAGGAGGACAGAACTGCTGTGTGGTCTGTATTGCACACAACGTAAGTGACCCTTGGGCCTGGATGAAGACCTCTCATACACTCCAAGGCTATGTCAGAGAATCTCATACAGTTAGGGTGCAGGTGCTGACTGCTGTTACTAATGTGTGCTGAATTCTAACACCTATATGTGGCATTTAGGTTTCTGTTTGACCTTCTAATGGGGGAAAGTTTGGCATCACACAGAAGGCTTAGCACTCATCATGGTAAATGATGCCATGGAGATATTCATACAACCAAAGAAAAACCCAGATGAAAATGATTGCCTGGGAGGTACTGAGCTGCTAGAGAAAAGTCCATTAGCAAGATGTTACTTGACCACTTCATTTCTTGTCCACTAACACATTATTAGAAGCAATGCTCTTTCCTGTGCATTTGCTTTTGTAAATTTTCTACGCAACAGTTTCTAGTCCCTCAGATGTGCCACATTAGCAGTAAATTTTCTTTATATAAAATTCAGAAAACCCATAGTCCCCACTGTAAAAAAGCTCTATCCTAAGTTTGGGTTAAACTTAATATAACTTACATAAGTTACTTGTAATATTTTTGTCTTTCACTTGGGTTTCTCATACCACAAATCTTGGGTTTTATGAGTTAAATAAAATTAAAGTAAAAACCAATGAAATAATTGCCCATGTTCATCAATTGAAAAATTTGAAAGGAACAAAATGTGTAAGGAAGGTATGTCCTTCCTTCTGTATGTCCACAAGCAGAGCCAACGGGGTTACAAGAAGATGCATTTTCCTTATCAGACCAATCATAAGTAAGAGTTCATATTCTGTGTACTTTTTGAAAGTAAAATTAAGCAAAGATCCATGATATAAATTCCTTAGGTAGAGGCAATGGAGTATGCTAAACAACCAAATACCATTCAGCTAACAGTGCACTGATGCTCAGGACAGCCACACAAAGGCATCTTATAGGGCTGTGATCTTCATCCAATCAATTCTCTGTTGGGATGACTCCAATTCTACCCCATTCCCTCAATTTTCTCATCATAGTGAGCAGCACTTCATAGTTCAGGGAATCAGTAGGGACCCAGAGGAAGAGAACTCTAGATCTTCTCTTGGGAACACAGGGGAGACAGCATGTGAAAAGTGGGGCAATCTCCTCAAAATTGGAGCATGTGGCACTCTAACAGACTCCCTGCCTCACAGGAGAATCTCCTCAGAAGTTTCCTGTCACCCTCCTGAGACGTTATTAAAACAGCTTGGACGTGACTAATGCATCATGAGTAATCCTTGCATTTCCAAAAATGAGTATTAAAAACAAAAACTTGTGTTTAAAGTAACTAAGTATAGCATAGTAGCTGAGTAAGTGCTGACTGATAGAAAGGAATGTGAACCTGGGAAGTTCTGTACTGCATTAAGGTCAATCTCCTACATTTCAAGTTAGATAAGCAGGTCAATTAGAAAGTAAAGGAGGCCAAAGATGAGAGATAGGCAATAAAAACAGAGGATTTTTATGGGCTGTTGGCAGTTAGTATATATTTACTTCAATACTTGGTGTTTTCCTTTACTAGAAACATTGTAGGTAAATGAAGGCATCTTGGGAAGACGCTTCACAGTTAGATAGCTGGAGAGAAGACAAAGGTGCCATGGGAGTATCTGCTGTGCAATGCACGAGCTCACAGAGGTGTTTTGTCACTACTTTACCCTACTGTTGGCACTGATCATGTTCCATGAATGTTTAGAATTTAAGTCTTCAGTTGAATAAATAAACAGGGAAAACATAGCAGAAACTGTGAATTAAGGCTATCTAAGACCACTGTGAGCACTGTTGTCTGATGCAGGAAGTGAATGTTTCCTATATCCTTGGCAAGCACCAGGGAATGTTTTAAATGTGCTCTGTGAAAAACTTACAATTCTCATACAAACAAAACAAAAGAGGAATACCTACAAGTGACACTGAAGCAGAAAATGGTGGACACTATGCCCAGAGAATCACAGAAGTAGCAGAACTAAGATCCAAAGTGCACAGTTGCTCATTCACCACCCCAACCCTGTATTCATAGTTGCATAGGTGCTCATCTCCACTACACTTGGAAGAATTAAACAGAACCTGGGCCTCGGCTGGAAGCCAACAGATCTCCTAGGGTAAGCCCTTTAAATCAACATATTCATAGATGTGATTTTCTATAAGATCTGTAATTCACTGAAGAACAATTCAATTCAAGGGTATGGTGATACATACAATCCTGTGTAGTTGGAACTTTTCCTGTGTCCTGCCCAGTCCATAGCTGCTCAGACCCAAGTAAACACACAGAGACTATCAATTAAAACTGCTCGCCCATTAGCTCAGGCTAACTACTGACTAGCTCTTGCATTTAAACTCAGCCCATTTCTGTTGATCTATATGTTACCACATGTTCCATGGCTTTACCTATGTGTCATTACATGCTGCTCCCTGGACGGTGGGCTGGCATCTCCTGACTCAGCCTTCCTGTTCCCAGAATTCTCCTTGTCTGCTTATCCCGCCTATACTTCCTGCCTGGCTACTGGCCAATCAGCATTTTATT
This sequence comes from Peromyscus melanophrys, assembly GCA_902168415.1. NCBI lineage: Eukaryota > Metazoa > Chordata > Mammalia > Rodentia > Cricetidae > Peromyscus > Peromyscus melanophrys. Next base: position 4,449 of record CABHPR010149092.1, on the reverse strand, counting down.
TATCAACCAATCAGAGTGACACATATTCACAGCATACAGAACATCCCACAGCACCTCCCCTTTTCTGTCTAATCAAAAGGAAGGTTTTAACTTTAACATAGTAAAATTACGTATAATAGAACAGTTATCAAGCAAGAATTACAGTTATAATATCTAGTTTATTTGTATTTGGCAAAATTAAAGAAAATATTTTAACTATCCTATATTTGTGAGTAGAAGGTTTTATATCTAATTTATCTTTTATCATGACTAAGAAAAACTGTAATTATAACTATCTAGTCTTCAACTACATCAAAGACCCTAGAAGGATATAATATTACCTAAGTAAACAGGAAGAGAACTGTAAGCAACTTCCAAAAATCTAGAAAGACAGAGACAGTTGCCTGCCTGGACAGTCATCCAAAGTTCCCCTGAAATGTTGGAGCATCCATCTTCAGCCCATAGGCCTAGTCTCTCAGTCATTTTTTTCTTTGTGTCCTATAGAATGTCTGGCAGTTTCTTTTGTGAAGCAGGAACCTGAAGGGCCATCTCGCCTTGCAAAGTTCAGTGATCACCTTCCTATGGGTCCTGAATGTCTAGTTTATATGACATTTTGTCAAGCAGTCCAGGTAAGAAGAGTTTCTTGCCCAAATGGCCATTTTTGCCAAGAAGAAGACAAACTTCATATGGAGTGTCTTTGACACCCATCCTCCTCTCTGAAGTAAATTGGTGTTTCCAGGAGCAGATGTGTCTCATTGTCCAGAAAGTCTAAGTTCTTAAGACATTTTAAATGTCATATTCTGTAGGTCTTTGGAGTGTTTGAAGATTATCTACCTAATTGAATTATATCTATGTATACATAGAAAACTTAACATGACTATAAGTTTGACTATCATAGAAGACAATTATTAATCTGTATTTCTTAATTATCCATTACAATTTAAATGAGCTGCATAAACATACCTTTAAAAAGAGTAGAAATAACTTTTAATTTGTATCAATAAACTAAAATCTATACCAATGAAAAACATTTTAAACAAAAAGAAGGTTTAAAAGTAGGTTCAACAATCCACCCTTTTATCCTACCATATCTATATCCTATATTTCCATATCAATCCTAGCATGTAGGAGGCTGAGACCTAGGTTATCTTATTGTTAAATGATATATATGATCTTATTGCTAAATGATATATATGTTCTGTATTTTGTTTAGAGAAAAAACACTCAAAACAAAAAGGGTAATTCAATTATAGGAATGGTTTTGCCATAAATACTTGAATAAGTGAAGTTATAATTGCATGTTCATTAAGAAAACCAATATTTCTTAGACCTAGAGGATCTTATTGTTAAATGATATATATGCTCTATATTTTATTTTGTGGCAAAGTAATTGAACTCATGATCCTGTAGGTACACTAGCCACTTTAGCCAATCTGCCTGATAGTAGTAACATTTCACTGAAATATTGATTAGATTTTATGTTTGAACAGTCAACAAGAATCTTGAGTATTAAAGTAGTGTTTCTTTTAGAATACCACAGGCCATTTCTATAATCCCAGATCTCCAAATCTCTGTATCCTGCTCTAGTAACTTTTTGAAAGGAATTTTTATAGAACCCATCTTAAAAGATAAACATAAAAAGTTCTGGTCCACTGGAGACACTTCTTGGTGACTTTGTCACTTTTTTCTAGCAAACATGGAATTCCAGAGGAGGCTTTTCCCACGAGGGTAAAGAGTAACGGCATGCATATGTTTTCTCATCCCTGCTCCTCCTGGATGCCCACCAGCCAGTGAATGTGATCAGAGATCATGGTGTTTGTAAACTGTTCAACGACATCCCCACTTTCCTGAAGTGGAGAACTGTGGCAGGGTCCTGTGCTGTTGTTCCCTTTGGGGAAGGGGGCGAAGTAGGCGCAGAGTCAAACCACACAGACTTCAGGAGAATGTTGAAACAAGCAGCTCAGTTTATTCAGGAAGAGGCAAGCCTTATATGCCCTCTACTCCACCTGGGGGGAGGTCTGATGAATATGCATCAGCTGGTGTGACTGCCTCTCATTGGTCGAGGTCATCTCTAGATCCTGTCTCAGCTGCTGTTGCGAAGGCCCTTAGGCAGAGCCAGGTTGACCCTCAGAAAGTATCTCTTTTACTGGTTTGGGCCGCCTGGCCCTCAAGCCTGTTAGGGATGAGTCATCCCACAGAGAACATATGATATTTTCTGCTATTTTCGCTCAACATACACTTTAGTGTGCTTTACAGATCTTTTACTCTAAATTTTTACCCTAAATACCCTAAGAGCTGAGCACAAGGCATAAAGTATGAATGAAAGCAAGCAGATACTTGCATTCATTCATAGTTTATATACAGAGAGACCACTGTACTCTCAGGATGATAGGCAAATCTTCCTTAGACTGGTGTGAGGATTTGGAACTATTGACTTATTCTCGAAGTTGACTGCTCCATCTTAGTGTAAATAAAATACTTGGCTTTGTGGGAAATTCCTTTCTTTGCTGATAAGATATAAACCAAGGAAGAACTGTCAGAAATGTGCAATCCTTTCCAGAATTCCGTTATTGTTAAATCTCTTTTCTCTTTATTTTATTTTGTCAGTCATTCCTGTATATTTCTTTTAGGTATTATTTTATGAAAATAACCATAGTAATTATCAAAGCTTTGTAGACAAGATCAAGGCAAGAGCTTCACCTTTGTCCACACACTCACTCTGACATGCTCCTGCTAACACCCACTGGAGTCTAGGCATATGCTTACCATCATTTCTGGCACACACTGTGAGCACAGGAAACATTTGACAGTGTCAGCTAATGATTAAACAGAGTGGGGGAAGGAATACATGTTACAGGAACACTCCCAAAGACAACTGAGAGATAAATTAAGAAAGGGGCCCATTTTATTTCCAAAGGAAATTTTATTTCAAAGAAAGACCATTTACCCAAATTAGATTTTTAAGGAATTTCATATGATTAACTCTTTACATTATCTTGCGACAATTATCCAGAAATCTCTATTTATGTAAACAAAGTAAATTCATCATAATGCCAGAAAAAATGTATACAAAAATGGCATGTCAAATTAGGATATAAGCATTTTCAGGGGACGTGATTTCCTAGCTAAACAGATTCGTTTACATTTTGCAAAATGAAAAAAATAAGTAGAAATAACTATATAAAATGAGGCTTACAGCTGGACAGATCTTCTTGGCAATGGTCCAGATACTGAGTAGGGAAAGCCCTTCCAGCTGAGGGGTGTATAAGATGCTTGGGACCACTTTGCAGGCTTGGTCTGGGAAGAAGGCCTTGGAAGCGCTGAACTCGCTATGTACCCTGAACTTGACCACTACTGTGGGGCCAAGTACAACACGGATGACCCTGGGGGCTCACCCTGGATGTGGCAGCAGTTGAGTACAGATTTGCTTAGCAGAAGAAGAGCAACAGTAAAGCCAATTAAAACAAGGAAACACCATCACGTTCTCCCCTGGACAAAAACAGAACAGAAAGATGAGAGTTTGAGCTGAATGGCATGCGGTTGACTCTGGCATTGCAGAGTTGTCTTTCAGGGCCAGGTTTCAGCACTCGCCACGGACTGTTGGCCTGAAGCACAGATGACGACTCACTGGCTAACGGATGAGAAGCAGAACTGGTGCTGAGATATGGGCCTTTGTTTCCCCAATCTGATACTGATCTATGAGACAAATGAAGTACACCCTTTGGGAGAAAGGGTGACCTGAAAGTGCTCATTAGATCCGTATCTTACAAAAGTGCCTTACATCTCTGAGGTGGCCAACACGTGGAGCACCATTCTCCTGCCTTAGAGGTCTAGTTGCAAACCCAACTTCTTAAATAGTTAAGCAGCACTCTGTAGGCGATGGCTGTGTAGGGCAGTTTGCTTTTCACTCAGCATTAATAAAACACATTTGATCATCTTTCTTATGCTATCTCAATGTTCATTTGCAACTGATCTTTGTTGATAAGGCAGTGAATATATCCTTAAACTTTTGATTCTGACTTGGAGGTGGTGCCACAATTCTGTACCTTTAACATATGCATGTGTGTTTTAATTTAACTGACAACTCAGTTTTACTCAGAGTGTATTTGTTGAACACTTACTCTTCTCTGTTGTGCATACATAAATTTCTTTCACATTCCACTGGTTGAATTGCCTTAAGCAGAAAATAACAAACTATGGCCTGTGAGCCTCATGTAGTCCATTGCTTGTTTTTGTAAATAAAGCTTTATTGGAACACAATCACAGTCATTTATTTGCACATTGTCTGTGATTGTTGTAATACTGCTGTGACAAGGTTGAGTGGATATAAAAGAGACTACATGATCCACAAACACAAAAGTATACGTCAGTAAGTGCATAAAAGCAGAATGTGTTAACCTGTCATTTTGTGAGTAAACAGTTGCTTATTTAGTTGACTTGGTAAACTAACTAAATAAAAAGAAATGACTC
>CABHPR010149091.1:0-40099 GCA_902168415.1 Peromyscus melanophrys | reverse complement strand
TTGGTGATTCAGTTGAGCATTATTCAGTTTCCATGAGATTGTAGGTTTTCTGTAGTTTTTGTTGTTGTTGAAATCTAACTTTAAACCATGGTGGTCTGATAGTACACAGGGGGTTATTCCAATTGTTTTGTATCTGTTGAGATTTGCTTTGTGGCCAAGTATGTGGTCGATTTTAGAGAAGGTTCCATGGGGTGCTGAGAAGAAGGTATATTCTTTTTTGTTAGGATGGAATGTTCTGTAGATATCGATTAAGTCCATTTGAGTCATGACATCAGTTAAGTCCTTTATTTCTCTGTTAAGTTTCGATTTGGGAGATCTGTCCAGTGGTGAAAGTGGGGTGTTGAGGTCTCCTACTATTAATGTGTGTGGTTTTATATGTGGTTTAAGCTTTAGTAATGTTTCTTTTACATATGTGGGTGCCCTTGTGTTTGGGGCATAAATGTTCAGAATTGAAATTTCATCTTGGTGGATCTTTCCTGTGATGAGTATGTAATGCCCTTCTTGATCTCTTTTGATTGATTTTAGTTTGAAGTCTATTTTCCTGGATATCAGGATGGCTACACCCGCTTGTTTCTTAAGACCGTTTGATTGGAAAGTTTTTTCCCAGCCTTTTATTCTTAGGTAGTGTCTGTCTTTGTATTTGAGGTGTGTTTCTTGTATGCAGCAGAAAGATGGGTCCTGCTTTCGTATCCATTCCATAAGCCTGTGTCTTTTTATAGGTGAATTAAGTCCATTGATATTAAGAGATATTAATGACCAGTGATTGTTCATTCCTGTTATTTTTTGGTGTTAGTGTGTGTGTACTTCTCTTCTTTGGGGTTCACTTCTGTGGCTTTATCTATTGCCTGTGTTTTCGAGGGTGTATCTGACTTCCTTGGGTTGGAATTTTCCTTCTAGTGCTTTCTGTAGGGCTGGGTTTGTGGCTAAGTATTGTTTAAATCTGGCTTTGTCTTGGAATGTCTTGTTCACTCCATCTATGATGACTGAAAGTTTCGCTGGGTATATTAGTCTAGGCTGGCATCCATGGTCTCTTAGTGTCTGCACTCTGTCCAGGACCTTCTGGCTTTCAAAGTCTCCATTGAGAAATTGGGTGTTATTCTGATGGGTTTGCCTTTATAAGTCACTTGGCCTTTTTCCTTAGCTGCCCTTAATATTCTTTCTTTATTCTGTACGTTTAGTTGTTTAATTATTATGTGGCGAGGGGACTTTTTTGGGGGGTCTAGTCTGTTTGGTGTTCTATAGGCTTCTTGTATCTTCATAGGCATTTTCTTCTTTAAGTTGGGAAAGTTTTCTTCAATGATCTTGTTGAATATATTTTCAGTGCCTTTGAGTTGGTATTCTTCTCCTTCTTCTATCCCTATTATTCATAGGTTTGGTCTTTTCACGGTGTCCCAAATTTCTTGAAAATTTTGGTTCATGACTTTGTTGGCTTTAGTGTTTTCTTTGACTGATGAATCTATTTCTTCTACCGTATCTTCAATGCCAGAGATCCTCTCTTCCATCTCTTGCATTCTGTTGTTTATACTTGCATCTGAAGTTCCCGTTCGTTTCCTCAGATTTTCTATTTCCAGCATTCCCTCTGTTTGTGTCTTTTTCATTTTTTCTATTTCTGTTTTCAGGTCTTGGACTGTTTCCTTCATTTGTTTCATTGCTTTTTCATGATTTTCTTTCGGTGCTTTATTCTTTTCTTCCAGGACTTTATTGTTTTCTTCTACTTTAATTGTCCTTTCCTCTAATTTTTATAACATTCTTCCCATTTTTTTTGTCTTTTCTTCTATATAAGCCTCTACCTTCTTCATATTGCTTTTTTTTTTCTAATACTGCAAACTAGAATGAGCTCTCTATCAGGAAAGTTTTGATTTAGACATGCTAAAGGAAAAAACAAAGTAGACCTTCTCTGCTATAGCTCACACAAATCCCTAATACTGCTTAACGTGGAATATCTTGTGAGTCAAAAATATAACTTCAATACATGAAGTCCTAGAACCTGAAGTGTAAGTGTTGGATTTTTTGTTTGTTTGTTTGGTTAATAAATAACCCTATATAACCTGGAAATATGAATGGTTTAGAGAAACTAACAGTAGTCTTTTGGGGCTTAAGTAAAATCTGAGAATAGATGCAATGAATCCAGACCTGTTGTAACTAGTAAATAAAATACAGTAGGCTAGCAGAGGCTGATAATACATGATTGATCTTACAAGTTCTTTCTTCAACACATCAGCCTTGGATAAGAAGCAGCTGAAGTTAACCTTCACATGAGAAGGCACAAGATTTATGATTGCTGTAGTGCCACAGGGATATCTGAACTTAAATATTTACTGTAATAACTTAAGATAATGTGATTTGAACATGACTCAGGTTCCAAATATAATAACACACCATTTAATGGACAATATTATCATATCAGAAACAGAAAGGCAGGGTAGGATTGATTTGGATGCCCTAGTGACTGACCAAAGCTGGTTAATAAATCCAGCAGTGATCCAAGGTTCTCCACAAATAATGAAATACTAAGGAATATTCTTTGTTTCTCAAGAGACTAAAAACTAAACTCTGTTGTTAATTACTGTCAGGATCAATGAGAAATGAGGAATTTGTTGGGTTTATTTATATTTTGAAAATACATATTTTCTGTGAAGAATTATTTATACTTCCTCTGTGTGACTCTCTGTCATTCATTCAAATTCATATCCTACTGAATAACTCTAGTACTGTTTTGAAAGTGAGCCTCAGTTTATGGAATGAAGTAGGCTACAGTAAGAATAATCTCATCAACTTCAATGTATCAAATAAACTAGACTGGAATATAGGCAATATTACTCTATTTGCCAATTATCAGTTAGAAAATTGTACCCAACTATAGATTTTCATAAAAGATCAGGCAATCATTTTCACTTCTAGAAATATTATTAGTCATATGAGGGAATTATGATTATGAGATTATCTATAATGGATATGATAAAAGATGTGTGCTATAGACCCAGTCACCATGTGTCCAAGAAATTCCTAAGCTGAAATTCTACCACCAGAAGTGATGGGGGAAGCATAACACATGACATGGTTATATAATGAAGCTAGAAACTTATTAATGAAAATAATGTCCTTATGAAAGAAGCTCCCAAAAGTTGTCTTGCCAATTTGCCCTCATGACGACACAGCAAGGAAGTACTCTCCATGAACCAAAGAGTCAGCCAGTATCTCTTTCTTGGATTTCTCCATTTCCACACACATAAGTAATACGTGTTTGTTATTAAGCATTACAGTCTATGGTATTCTGTCATAGCTATCTCAATAGATTAAAATGCTGTCTTACTGATTCTGTGGGCATCTTTCCTGCCTCAAATCCATGAGTGACATTAAAAATGAAACTGAAGCAAGTAGCTGCTGGACATTGTGGAACCATAGCTAAAGCAACTAGTTCTCAAGAGTTCATCACATCTTTCTTATCTAATTACTGTTTTTATATTTTTTTGTATTTTACAAAAAATTTGATCACAATAAAAATCACCTTAAATAATATTACAGCTCTATTTGTCCCTCTGTGGTGATATTTTATTTTTGCTGAAATGTGGTAATATTTAATTTGTATGTTAATAAAGTTTGCCTGAAGGTCAGAGGAAATAGCAAGCCATTTTAAGGTAAACACAAAAGTCAGGCAGTGGTAGCACACACCCTTAATCCTATCACTTAGCAGGCAGTGTCTCTGTGTGTTCAAGGCCACACTAGGAAACAGAGTCAAGCGTGGTGACATGCCTTTTATTGCCAGTACCAATCAGAGAGACAGGAGGTCTGTATAGAGAGGCAGTGACAAGGAGGTGAGGTAGCTGGGCTAAGAGCCAATGAGAAGCAGAGCAACAAGGCAATAAAAGTCTGGGTAGATAGGAAGTCATGGCACTTTGGAAGTTGCAGAGTTGGTGAGGTAAGGTTGGTTGTTGGCTCTCACTATTTCCCTGATCTCTAAAGCTTTCACTCCTATATCTAGCTCCTTGTATTTTATTTAATAAGACTTTAAAGAAATTCGTCTATACCCCTTCTTCATATAGGGTAGGCTTTCCTTTCCTTTTTAAATGGTTTTGACTTGAGGTTGGGTTAACTCAGTGGTTAAGAGTATTGTATACTGTTCCATGGACCTCTCTAGCACTTTGCTTCTTCCTATTCTCACGTTATCTTCATTTATCATGGTTTCTTATTTCTTGTTCGTCCTCTCTGTTTTTGATCCAGCTGCGATCTCCTGCTCCCCTAAGCTCTCTTTCCCTGATCCTTGCCCTTCATTACCCCCACTCACGTCCAGGTTGTTCATGTAGATCTCACCCATTTCCCTGTCATTGGGCGATCCCTGTGTCTTTCTTAGGGTCCTGTTTTCTAGGTAGCCTCCCTGGAGTTGTGAGTAGCAGTCCAGTCATCTTTGTTTTACCTCTAGTATCCTCCTATGAGTGAGTACATACTGCGTTTGTCTTTCTGAGTCTGGGTTACCTCACTCAGGATGATTTTTTCTAGATCCATCCATTTGCCTGCAAACCTCATGATGTCATTGTTTTTCTCTGCTGAGTAGTACTCCATTGTGTATATGTACCACATTTTATTTATCCATTCTTCAGTTGAAGGGCTCCACAATAGACTACTGGCAATGGGTGAGAGAAAACCTGAACTGACCTACTCTGGTGATAGGATGGCCAAACACTTTAATTGTCCTGCTAGAAATCTTATCCAATGACTGAGGGAACCGGATGCAGAGATCCACAGCCAGGCCCCAGGTGGAGCTCCAGGAGTCCAATTGGCGAAAAAGAGAAGGGTTTGTATGAGCGAGAATTGTTGAGACCAAGATTGGAAAAAGCACAGGGACAAATAGTCAAATGAATGGAAACACATGAACTATGAACCAATGGCTGAGGAGCCCCCAACTGGATCAGGCCCTCTGGATAAGTGAGACAGTTGATTAGCTTGAACTGTTTGGGAGGCATCCAAGCAGTGGGACTGGGTCCTGTCCTCAGTGCATGAACTGGCTGTTTGGAACCTGGGGCCTATGCAGGGACACTTAGCTCAGCCTGGGAAGAGGGGACTGGATCTGCCTGAACTGAATCTACCAGGTTGAACTCAATCCCCAGGGGAGTCTTTGGCATGGAGGAAATGGGAATGGGGGTGGGCTGGGTGGAAAGCAGGGGGGGATGGGATGGGGGAGGACAAGGGAATCCGTGGCTGATATGTAAAATTAAATGAAATTATAAAATAAAAACAAGAAAAAAAAACAACTTACTAATAAAAGCCGCAGATGGCTCAGACCAAGGGTGAATGACAACATGCTGAGCAACACAGAAAGAGATGTGGAAGAGGGGAATGAACAGCTATAGAAACAAAGGTTGCTATAGTTTGGGGAAAAAAAAGAAAAAAGAAAAAAAAAAGAGTATTGTATACTGTTCCAGAGGACCCCGAAATACACACAACACAACACATATATTGCAGCTCACCATCATCTATAACTCCAGTTCCAGGGAACTACCCAACTCTTCTGGCCTCCAAGGACCAGGCATGCAAGTGATACATAGACATATATGCAAGAAAAATGCTCACACACATAAAATAAAAAATAAACATGAGCAAATCTTTATAAGTGGTAATTTGACTTTATTCTAAAGAATTTCATACATATATTCAATGAAATATGAAATCTACTCTATTCGTCCTCACCCCCAACTCATCTCATATACTTCCTAACATGTCTGCTCACACTTTCACTTTTTTTTTGCACATCCCTAAAAGTATCATTAGTAATGTATACATGTGCCCATATTTGGGACCATCCACTGGAGTACAGAAAATCTACCAGTGGCCACACCATCAAGTAAAAATTATTCTCTCCTACCTGTAGCAAATCAGGGGTGAATAAGGGCTTGGGCCTGGAGAGCACTTTTTACACCTGTGTGAAGTGATCTGTTGTAGGTCCTGTGCTGTGAATTCATGGGAATGACAGCTATGTCACATTCAGAAGACCATGTTACGGCAGATAAACAAGAGCAATGTTGTGGATTGTTTTACTTCTCAGAACTCTGGGACCTGCTTGAAATAATTTGTAGAGTGGTATACTGTGGCATACATAGCAATTTTCATTTAAAAACCCAAGTTTTCTGGGAGTGGTACTACTCACACATTTATTATAATTCCCTTCCGACTTTTTTTTTTTTTTTTTGTTTTTGTTTTTGTTTTTCGAGACAGGGTTTCTCTGTGTAGCTTTGCGCCTTTCCTGGAACTCACTTTGGAGACCAGGCTGGCCTCGAACTCACAGAGATCCGCCTGCCTCTGCCTCCCGAGTGCTGGGATTAAAGGCGTGCGCCACCACCGCCCGGCCCGACTTATTTTTAACCTTATATTACCTTACCAACTAGTGTGTTTCCACAAGACATTTACATAGATCTTTTGTGGGTTTTTTTTTTTTAATTCAACTCTATCCTCCTCACTTCCCACCCCTGTCTTATCATTGCTTAATCCCTAACTCCTATCATGGCTACCTCTCCTTTCATATCACATGCATTCTAATATACCTCAAATTATATACTTTATTTGTGTTGAGATGGTAGATTTTCATGTTATTTTTTTTTTTTTTTACATACCCTTTCTTTGGGTTAGCTTACTCCCCAACCTCCCTGATTTTCTTATATTTCTCTGCTTGGACTTTTCTTCCTTCTGTTTTCCACATCTCTGCTTTCGTTTTACCTAAACATACTATACCTGCTTCCTTTACAGGCTCCTCCCACCAAATGCCCCTTTCTAATATCAGGTCTTCCACTTGTGCTCTATATTAAACACACAAAACAAAAGAGTTGAAGCTATGATTTAAATATGAGAGAAAATATATCATGATTGTTTTTCAGGATCTGCATTACCTCACTCAGTATAGTTTATTCCAGTTCCATCCATTTGCTTGCAAATTTCATGATTTCAATTTTTCATTATAGCTGAGTAATGCTCCTTTGTGTATCTATGGGACATTTTCATTGTCCATTCACCAATTGATGATCATTTAGGTAAATTTTATTATGTAGCTATTAAATAGAGCAACAGTAAAAAAGGATGTACAAATGTCTCTACTGTAGACTCTCAAGACCACTGGGTATGTACCAAGGACTGTTCCACTGCCTCAAAGGATAGTTATATTTATAGCTTTTTGAGAACTCATCACACCAATTTTCAAAATGGTTTTATTCATTAAATTATATTCCTGCAAACAGTGTAAAGATTTCCTTTTTCACCCCATCCAGGCCATCTTCTGTTGTCATTTGTATTGCTAATTCTGATTTGGCTAGGAGCAGTTTTAAATAGTTTTTAAAGATTAAAGTACTTTTAGCCTGCATTACTGGATGGCTAAGGATGTTGAGGAATTTACACAATGTATATTAGTCAGTTGTGTTACTTCTTTCGAGACAATTCATGTAATTGTATTGTTTATTTTCTCAGTGTTTCCCTTTAATTCTCTGTCTTTCCTTCTTTTTTGTTTCTTAATAACTTTTAGTTCTTTCTGTATTTTCTCTGAGATGAATAGCTGCAAAGATATCCTCACATTCATGGTATCACTTTCTTTAGAAATGAATTGTTTCTTACACCATTATCAGCAATCTAAGAATTATGGTCACCAATCAATCCACATATTAAATATCTTATTGGATGATGCTGCATAAAATATACTGTGAGTACTGATGGAGTAGGACACTGATATATGAATGGTATATAAATATCCACCTGATAGCTGGGGACTTACTGGAGTTTAAAGAAAATTAAATCCTCCGTTCAAGATTCTTACTTCAAAACTACTGGAAATTTTAAGAAGAAATCTCCAAAAGCCAACACATAATAATATTTATTTCTTAATTCCCCTCCACTTTGCAGGCTCCTGGTACAACTCAGGTCATTGGGCTCAGTGACAAGTGTCTTCTCTGCTAAGCCATTTTGCAAGCCCACAATAATAACTACTTTAGACTTGTTCTTCTTTCAAAACCATGTCTCTCCAAGCTTGTTCTGCGTCTATTCTGCTATTCGACCATTTTCTTTTTGAATCAGAGTGTTGTATTTGAAGTTATTTGTTTAGTTCTGGTTGTAAAATATTTTTACAGCTAGAATACCCTAATGTGAAACATCACATTTTCTACTTCCTGCTGGTTAAGTGACTGAAAAAGAAACAAAGCAATCCATGTCAGAAGCAGCTTTATCCATCAGTCCTTTTCAGAGCATAACAAGGGGGGAAGCAGGGCGTGAGTTTCTGCTGGTAGGATCACATTGTTTTTATTCTTTCTTTATAAACCATTTTTTAAAATGGAAATACAATTTTCAGTATCACAGACGATACTACTGAGGTGGGAAAGTTTTTGGAGATTCTGGTCAGCCTGGAGTAATGATGTGTTCAGATTTCACTTCTCTTTATTCCTCATGTGTAAAATTTTGTTCATAACAAACTTGTTTTCCAAATATACTTTTACAACATATTTCATGTTTTGACTATTCACAAATTTGAACAGTTCTGGGTTTTTTTAAAGGAAGACTTTATATTATTTAATATTTGATGGTCATGATGGCAATTAACTTAAAATATTACATTCTGAATCCTTCATTAAAATTTAGTAGCACATATCCACATTTGGTCTTGAGAGGTCCTCTGAATAGCACCATTATGCATGGAAGAGAAAAGCTGGATGAGATCTAGACCCTCACTTCCTAAAACCTATCACTGTATTCATTCCTGGTCCTTGTATGAATTCTGAACAATTTCTCTGTCATTAAAATTAGTATTGCTTTTATCTATCGGGGAGCAACTGGAACATTTTGGCTTCAAGAAAGACAAAGCATTGACAACCAAAATGCTAGCACAGAAGGAAATGAATCAACGGCAGGAATGAGAGATTCAAATTGGATTTGCCTCAACACATTAAGCTCTGGTAGCAGACTGTTACTGGATCTTAGAACAATACACTATCTGGAATTTATAAATAGGACAAAGAACATTATGTTATTATATTCAAGTGCAATTTGTTTATAAAGGACAGACAGATTTATTTGACAAAATATTAAATTATTTTTGAGGTCTCTATAAATATATAGATGACACTTTTTATGTGCAAAAATGCATGTTTGAAAATAAATATCAGTGATATTTAGCATGTTAATTAAGGTTAATGTTTCTTGTCTTTATTGAAATTATCAAACTTGTTTGATTCACTTATTGTTCTTAGAAAAGAAAAAAAAAACATGTAAGAAATTGAAATCGTTTACCTTACCAATAAGAAACACATCCATGTACTTTCACTAAAGGAACATCTCCCCTTTTTAAAATGAATTCAAATGAAGATTACCATAGTCAGTTGCATTGAAGTTTCTTTTGCTTTTAACAATAGTGGATTGAAAAATGTTAACTTGAAAAATGTATGAATTTTAAAAAATATATGAAATCCTACATATATTTTCTTAATATACACATGGAAGAAAAATATTTAATTTGTGCCTGAAATTGTTAATATAGCTAAAATGGCTATTAATTGGATAATTATGTTCCTGAGTTAACATAACTTTTTCTATGTGTAAATGTATTTTGCTGATCTACTTTATGGGAGATTTCAGAAAGATAAAGTGATGCTTTGTACACTTAATAATTTCAACAAGTAATTGCCTAGCCTAAAATTATAGAAGCCCTAGTTAGTTATAAGGTAAGAAACATAGGGGAAAATAGAGAATTTAGGTTTTTGGTGATTATATTTAATTTAATGTTTGATTCTCATTACATGCTCAATTAACTAGCCTCTATATTAAAACTTCCTCTAAATATTTTATCATGATTACATTGTCTTTGAAAACAGAATGTAAAGGCAGCTATTAAAATCCTTAAGATAATTAAGGGAATCCTGTAAATATATTTTCCTTAGTATAGAATCATTATTATAAGTACTTTTGTCTTGCTTATAGTATGCTGCTAGATATTTCAAAGCAGGCAAACATGTTCCTCACCTCACTGACTAAAAAATTACTCTTAGAGAAAAAAATAAAGATGAGTTTTATCGGAAGGAAGGAATAAACGTTCTGGAGAGATGTCTCAGTGGTAAAAAGCCTTTGTTCTTATTTCAGAAGATCTGAGTGTGATTCCCAGCATCTACATGGTGGCTCACAACAATGTATAACTGCAGTTCCAGGGGATAAAATACCCTCTTCTTGCCTCCTCAGGCACCAGGCATACAGATGGTACCAATACATACATGAAGACAATATGCTTATACACTAAAAATAAAAACAAACAAACCTCAAACCAATAAATATTGATGATATAATCCATTACAAACTATGTGTTCACACACGTGCTTCTGAACAGCAAGATAAATGTAAGGTGCCAAATTGGAATGATAATGAAGGTTTTCTTCATGTAATTTGAAAATACTACCTCTGGGTAATGTATTGAAAATAGATTTAGATGAGTCCTAAACACTAGTACAAGTACTAACAAAAATAAAAATTAAGGAATTTTATAATTTTATTGCTTTAAGAAAGATATAATGTGATAATATAAAAAGCTTAATTAAAACTGTCTAATGAATGACAAAATATAGAAGCTAAAGTAAGAACTAATTCAAGGACAATGAATAACAAACATAATTAATACAGCAGAGGTTAATTCAAATATATCAATGATTTTAAACCACAGCAATTAAAAATGAAAGGCTCAGTGATAGAGTCTCTAAATAACTAATTTCATAAACACATAGACACATATGGACACAAAGGGAAGGAACTGACAGAATCAAGTGAGAACAGATTTAGTAATTCCAGAAAAACAAAGAGATTTAGGAAAAAAGATATAACCATTGATAGAGAGAAGCATTGTTTCATAATAAAACGCTCAGTTCCCCCAATAGCATGTGACGGTCATTAATGCCTATGCATCTTAGTTTTCTGAGAACTGAATCCTGCTCCTACAATCAGTTCTCATGATGCCTGAGGCTACACTGTGTTCGGTGCCTCTTGCTGTGCAGACACATCACACTTCATGCTTTTCTGAGATGATCAGTGTGGAGTAAGGGTCATTTGAACAAAGCTTTGCCTCTCATTATGCTCAGTTTCTAGGGATGAAACCTGAGAACTCATCACCTGATTATTTAATTATTTAATTGTAGAACATACTGTTTTGTCAGAGAAATAATCATGGGATAACCAACTTTTGGAGGATGGACAATGCATAGAAGGACACTCACAGACTTTGTAATGTTGAATTCTGAACCACATAAACACTTAAAAATTTCAACATTACAAAGTCTGTGAGTGTCCTTCCATGCGGAGGAATCTATTAAAAAAACAAAAGAAACAGAATGATGTATCAGAATCAAATGAAACTCTTCCAAAAAAAAAAAATCAATAACACACTGCAGGAAGTACTTCTACCAAGCCTGGTAAGATTTGAAGTTATTCACTGAGTTAAATATGAAAAAAACTATGGTTGATATATGGTGTTTCATAACAAAATTATAGTTGGAGTAATATTAAAGACCTTAGCAGAAATAGAGCAGAAATTATTTCTAATTCATGGAGGAAAGATTTATTTTTGGCTCACAGCTTTGTAGAGTTTGGCCCTATCATGCCCTAAAGGAAGGCATCTTAGCTCATGGTGGCAGAACCCTGTGCTAGAGGCTGCTCTTATCACTACAGGTGAGGAAGCACAGCATGGACAGAACCAGGGGCTGGAAAAAGACCTACACAGATTTACTTTGAGGGTTTTTCTTCTGCCAGGCAGGCCTCATTTCCTCACTCCAGAGTCCCCCCCCCCCCAAATATCCTCACTAGATGAATACTACATCTTCAAATTCAGCCATGGAGGATTGTCTTGATTTAACCATAAAAGCAGATAAGTACTTTGGAGAGCTACACAGCAAAATAAAGCAGAATGACAGTTTTGTAGATGAAGGATGTTACGTGTTTTAAGGAGCATTCTAAATAAAAATATGAGACGTCCTTTCAATGTTTATGTGGATAAAAACGAGTGCAGAGGAAAATTTTGATAATGAAAATGGTAAGCTCACATTAGAAAGAAGGAAGCAGTTCTGTGTATAGTTAGAAGACTCAATCTTTAGTCAGAGCATACAATTACCAAAATTTAATATGAAGCTTGAAGGAAGAATGTAAGGATTAGCCGGGCAGTGGTACCTTTAATCCCAGCAATCGGGAGGCAGAGCCAGAGAGATTTCTGTGAGTTTGAGGCCAGTCAGGTCTACAGAGCGAGATCCGGGACAGGCACCAAAACTGCACAGAGGAAACCTGTCTCGAAAAACAAAACAAAAACAAAAACAAAAACAAAAACAAAAAAAGGAATGTAAGGATTAGAAGCCTTGTTTGAAGGGACAATCAAGTTTCACTTACAACAACTTCTGGTTTCTTTCAATAAAAAACAGGTAAAAGGCATCAGATATGACTTAAAAGGAGGGAAAATAGAATGAAGAATGTGGGTAATTTAAACCATCATAGTATTCTGGCTTTTATTCTATGCTGTTTACTTCTGAATGCACAATGAATACTCTTTTGGAACATGAAAAATGTTCAACAGACTTTCTTGTTCAGCAAAGTAAAAAACACATAAATAGTTTAGCAAATTGTTGAAGTTATTAACTTTCCTTTTATTTTTTTAAGTTTGGTCAACATGATTTAAAACTCATTTCTCCTCATGCTTAGGTTTGACACAGCCATCACTGCAGCAGGTACAGATTTAGCTTGGTAGCTTCAGATTCACTTGAAATTTAATTTGAAGTAATAGAGTTTCAATCATGTTAACCAAAAATATCAGCATAAGGAAACTGAATGTTTGGTGTGACCTTTGCCAGCTCTAAGAATACTTGGCTCTCTGTATTTCTCTTTTCCATCAACAAAAAGCCAGAACAGTCATCTAGATGTAATTTTTAGCTGTTCTGAACGAGCTGTGAATAAGTAACTTTGAAATAAATGATATTTATAAGAAATCTCTATCCCTTTATCACTAAAAACATTTTTTTCTGTGCTTTTGGTTGACTTCGTTTTTTGGTGTTTTATTTACAGCCATTAGTACTGTTCACCTGCGTCACAGATGAAGGTGCACAGCCCTGGGTGGATAAGGAGTGCTGGCGTTAGACTGTCTGGTTTCTGGTCTCAGATTGTCTCATACAGATTCCTTTAATAATATTTAATTCCTCTTCCAGACCGAGGAATCATTTGGGGAAACATGATGGGCACACTGCATTGCTTCAATTTGATTTCAGCTGGCAGCCCTTCAGTATCATCTTATTAACTAGAGAACTACTTAGCTGAATAAATCTCAATAATGTCACTGATAAACACACCCACTTGCTTTATTTCACTACTTGATGGACAGAAAATAATAGTGAAGATTCTATGTATGAATAATGTATCAGGAAAGGCCTTAAAATAACTGTGACTGTTTTATGAACACTACATGAGCTTCCACACACTAAATAAGAGGTAAAATTAACCTAGCAGAGGCCACATTCTTTAAAACATTTGGGGGAGGTGAGGAAAGTCTTAATGTGAAACTTTTTCTGTGAGAATCAAAGATGGCTTACTGCCCTGCAAAAACTTGCCTGGTTAGAGTTTTAAGAACCATCTATGGAAAAGATTTTTCAATAGAAAAAAAAACACTATTGAAAATATCTGGAAGAAAGAAAACATCACCAAATTCTTTGTCACTCTGTCTAATTATTTATTTGTGTCTCTGGTCTCTGTTGGGTCATGATGCACTGCTTCTAGAGTTCACAATTAGACTGACTCAGGTTGAAATTTCCTTAGACACAGGTCTTGTGCCTGGACTCACAGTCACATTAAATGGTCAAAATCATGAGACTACAAGGCATGGTGACTGTGGCTAGTTATCTCGGCACCTAAGGGCTGAGAGAAATAGATAAAGATTTCAAGACCACCATAGCCTACATATAAATCTGACAATAGCTTTCTGTGCTGTCTGAGACCCTAACTATCTAAAAGAAAAGTACAGAAAAATAAAGTGAAACACAAAACCATAGCATCTATTTTTTATGCTTTTGCATTTGTACATATATACATATATAATTTGTATGTCAAACTGACATTTATATGTGTAAATATTTTTTGTTAGTTTTCGATGTTTAATATTGAAACATACCTGTCACCTAGAGCAACACTTTCAAATGATAAGACATAATTAAAACTTTCATCAATTTCAAGAAATAGTAAAAAAAAAAAAAGCGTGAGACTAGAAATGTAAATTGTATTAGTTACATACTGATACACAGAGCGTAGATTAAAGTAACATTACACCTTGAAGTGATGTTTCAATTTGAAAAGGATATCATAATTTTTAAAAGATTTATTGTATTTATTTACTTAGTACATGTGGTGTGTGTGTGTGTGTGTGTGTGTGTGTGTGTGTGTGTGTATGTGTGTGTGTGTGTGTACAGATTTGTCTGCATGCTAGAGTGTTGCATGTGGAGGGCAGACAACAACTTGGAGAAATAAGTTCTCTCCTTACACCATGTGGGACCCAAAATTTCAACTGAGCCTGTCAGGGAGAGCAGCATGCACCTACACCTGCTTGAGCCATCTCTCGGGCTCTCAATTTACTCATGTCCTTTTAGGTCACACAATTTCACCTAAATATCTGTATTTTTGAAGCAACTGTGCTATTTTAAATACAAAATAGAGAAGGTGATTTTTTTCAAAAAGTAGAACAGAGGGAAAATGTTGAGTTTAAAGTGAAGATTTTCACAAATCAAATAACTATGGTTAATAATTAATATAAATATGCTACAAGAGCTGTGTGTTATCAAATTACATAAAATTATCACATTTAATTTATGTAACTTGACTTAATTTTTTGAAAATAAAACAATATTTTTGATGTAATTTTTAAAATTTGCTTGTTTAAACCATTCTATAAGAATTCTTAAAATTCCTATTTGAGGGATGTATCTTCGATGAAGAAAATATTTGAACTTGCCTTTAGAAAACGCCTTATTCCATCAGTACACATTTCACTGTGGTCCTGGACTCAACGGCACACCACTTGGTGCTCATGGACTAAAAGGCACATAGATCTGTAATAAGCATCCTTTCCTGAGGAATATAATTCAGGAACCTGAACATTATTAACCTTACAAAGCATTTTCCTATCAGGCTAAACTTAGTTTATTTCTACCACAGAGAATGTGCCATAGACTTTATCCCGACTTACTCTTTTGAGGAGAGCACTTCCTGAAGTTTAGAATGAATCTTTTTCACAGGTTCCCACCTTGCAATCTCAAAGTCACTGCCAACTCCTTTCATCTTTTGTTTATATTTAGATAAAGCAGCAAACACCAGCTTCTGTATTTTTGTTTTCAAAATTCACCACATTCTGTTTCTCATTCTTTCTCAATTTTTTTCTTCTCTCATACAATATTGGTTTCCACATCCAGGTTCTGATTTTTTTATGTTTACTTAAAAGAATAATCATAAAGTGATACATTCTGAAATAAAATACTTCAAAACACATTTTTATCAACCAGCACATCTTGTTTCCTTCTGTGGATAAGATATATAGAGAAGGGGAACAATTTAAAGAGAAACCATCCAAAGGAATCTCTTTGAAAAGGTAAATGTGTTCTCTGAGCTTTAAGCATTTGAGCAATGAACAAAGTGACTTAAAAACCCACGTTGGAAAAAAGATAACAGTAAGAAAAGTACAAAGTTGGTAGTAATAAACTTTATCAAATAAAAACTAGAGAGACAGAAAATTAAATAATATATGTGGATTACAAATTCATCAATTGCAGTAATTTATTAATTACTTTAAGTAATTTAAATTCTGCACTCAGAACTCTGTTTAGTTTGTGTGTCTTATAAGAAACACTGTATCTTGGATTAAGAGGAAAAAAAGATACTCTCTGACTTCTGAAATGAGGAGAGTACATTTCCTGCATCCTGAGGATCTCTGGCAAATACCTGGTCTGGAGTGGCCAATACTCTTCAGGGAGGCTACCAGAAAGATTGCACTAGTGTATTTAAATACTTGTTACCAGCAGGCAGCTTCTAGCTCTTCAGTGTCTTGTTTGTAAGCTTGTAACTAGATGACCTGAGCTTGAGAGATCTGCCCGCTTTCTGTAAGCTCAGGGGTGGTACCAGGGTTCAGTTCTCTCATCTGTCAACCTCCATTAATACACAGGCAGACAAGCAAACACACAGCAAACACACACACACACACACACACACACACACGCAGACACATACACAATGAACACTTTTTAAAGTCTACTGTATATTGGGTAGAATCCAATCTGTCTTTCTGGTATTCTCCCTGGCCTGTCCTACCTCTTTTCTCTTCCTTCTCAGGTGCTATGTTTCTTTCCTTGCCAAACATTTGTCCTTATAGATCTAATTTTCTTCTACCAACAAAACTTTGCTAACATAGATCGAAGATCAAATTACCAGATAATTAACAGATAAAAGTAATGCAATTGTAATAAAACAGAATATTGGAATTCAGTAGAACTGCCTGGAGGTAAAATTCTGTTGTCTATAAAGCAGAGAATGATAGGAACTTAACTATTATTTTATGAATTAAAAGCTAGAACCTATTGACACATGTTTTCCTGAAAGAAGACCATAAATAAAGGATGAAGTGCTTCAGGAATGCAGATGAAGCTTTAGTTTGCTGAATTTGAGTGAGAACAAATATGGAACAATAGAGAAGAAGAGAAATAGAAAACATACAGTAAATAGGAAACTGAAGTAAACGCAGAGGCAGTAAGGGATTTAAAACACAAATGTGCTGAAATAAGGGAATACTGGGAGAACAGTATTTAGCACTTTTTTTTCAAGGAAGCAGGAAAGGACTAGCCCATAATAGTGTGGTTGTTAAAAATAAAAGAAAAAATGAAATCAATCTATTGTTAATTGTTTAGTTCAAGTAAATATAAGTTTGATAAATAAAAACAAATCTATACTCTAAGAGGCTATACCAATGCCAAGTAACATATATTATCACTATTAAAAATTAAAGTCAGGTGACCTAGGTTTTCCTAAGATATTCAAATTGTGATGTGCTGTGGATATCGCTATATGTCAATAAACACTGATTGGCCAATAGCCAGACAGGAAGTATAGGCGGGACTAACAGAGAGGAGAATTGAGGAGGAAGGAAGGATAGGGAGACTGGCTGGAGCCGCGGCGAGGAGAAGGAAGATGTAAAGTACCGGTAAGCCACGAGCCACGTGGCAAAGTGGAGATTAATAGAAATGGGCTAAATATGAGAGTAAGAGCTAGACAATGAGAGGCCTGAGCTAATGGCCAAGCAGTTTAAATAATGTAAGCGTCTGTGTGTTTATTTTATAAGTGGATTCCAGGACTGGCGGGACTTGGGAGCTGGAGAGAAATTCTCCAGCAACAATGATGCTTAGCTTTTTTGAAAAATTAACTTTCATTATTGTTATCATAGGATATAAACAGTAAAATGACTCAAACATTGAGTACAGTGAAAGGATACCTGGAGACAAGTCATTTTGCCAATTGTATTGCACTAACTGCATATTGAAATTAGAACAAGAGAAGTAGTACAAACATGCACATATTTTTCAGAACAAAGTTTTCTGTAAAAGGATGAATTAATACTGTTAGAGGAAGGGAAGAGAGGAAAGAGGATGAAAAATGCTAATTCAGGCAGTAACATTCATACAGAATTAATAAAATGTAAAATTAAGCGCTCCTTGAAATACATGAATAATCACTACTATAAAATGGATATTCTTCCAAATATCTGAACAACCCATATAAAAACAGCAAAGACAGAATATGAAATATAAAATAGACATTATGACAAAATTAAAGTCAAATATACAACATTAAAAATGTAAAGAGGCTTAGCTTCTGCTGAAAGTTATTTTCATGGCATGCCATAAACAAACTGCAATTCTAGTTTTATGAATAATTCCAATCTGAATGTTAAAAGTGTAATATTGAAGAAAAAGAATATTTTATACCAGCAAAATAAAAATTAAAGCAAATGAGAGCAAAGACACTGAATGAAACAAATGATGGCACTTGATAATGTCAAGAGGTATAATTCATAAGATAAAGATAAAGAAGATGTGACTATTCATGTATGAATTATCCTAAGAGAAAGAGTCAATCATAAGATAGAAATTTCATGAAATAGAAAGAGAAATATGCAAATGAAAAGAGTAATCACTCTCTTTTAGTTCATCAGTAATACAGAAGTAAAACAAACAAGCAAATAAGCACAGCTAAGAGAATTTAAGCCATAAGTACTAAGTTTGAAATAGCTGATTATATAAATGACATTTATTTTATTCATTATTCGTTATACTTTAGAAGTAGATACAGACTGATAACTATTACTACATCTTCTGTATTCTACTTAGTATTTTCTTCAACTATTAGATCTTTTATCTTTCTTTTTCATTCATTTTTCTCTTTTGACATATATTTCCTTGAATCTAACTCTTCCTTTAAATCTTTCCACCCAATTTATACCTAATTAAGTTATGTCTGGGCTTTGGCTATAAATTCCCAGAGATTGCTGCACTATAACGAAGCAGAGTGATGCCAGAATTCTGTTGCCAATCTCTAATTCTTTTATAGCCCCTTCCTGTAATAATATTTGAGGCTCCTTTATTTCTAACTAAATTACATACAGATTTATCCATATGCCTTACAAATGTCTCCAATGTTAAGGATGTTATCCAATTTCCAGCTTTATCCTCTAATTCTTGCACTTATTTTTACCCACTTATGATCTGAAATTTCTTCTATTTTTCAGAGATTTGTTACACAAATGTTTACATTTACTTTGAATTCTGTTTTTGATTTTCTATGGCTAATCCAACTAGTAGACCTTCATTTAAATGTTGCTGGTTGCAAACCATGATATATCTTGAAAGTAAGGAACAAACTCAGGTATTTTAATTTCTAGCCTATGCTCCTTTCCTCCACACTGTCCCTCTCTTCCTGTGCAATGGATTAAATGACTCTCAGCCTTCTGTACCAAAAGTTATTTTTCAGAGATTATGAAAGTAATTGAAAATCTGTTTGTGCTAAGAAGGCATAATATTGTAGCTTATGTACATGTAGAAGCAATGGATAGAAATACATCAACTTGGAGAGATTTACGATTCCATATTGGTATTCATTCATAATTAATTAGAAATGGCAGTTTTTAATCTTCAATTGTTCTCCATCTAATTCTGTTAAGATTATGATTTACCATAGGTAATGGGTTTCAGAAAGCCAGCTAATGCACCAGGGATAGATCCTGATTCCACTGCCAGGGGTTCCTCAGACAGACCTAGCTACATAACTGTCTCGCATATGCAGAGGGTCTAGTCCAGTCCCATGCAGGTTCCACAGCTGTCTGTCTAAAGTTTGTGAGTTCCTATAAGTTTGGTTCAGTTGTCTCTGCAGCTTCGCCATCATAATCTTGACCTCCGTTACTCATATAATCCCTCTTCTCTCTCTTTAACTGGACTACCAGAGCTCCGCCTGGTGTTTGGCTGTGAATCTCTGCATCTGCTTCCATCAGTTACTGGATGAAGGCTCTATGATGACAGTTAGGGTATTCACCAATCTGATTACCAGGGTAGGCCAGTTCAGGCACCCTTACCACTATTGCTAGTAGTCTAAGCTGGGGTTATCCTTGGGCATTGTTGGGAACTTCCCGAGCACCAAGTCTCTCCCTTACCCCTCACGCTTGATGCAGTGGGGAGGTTCTTGGTCCTACCTCAGCTGAATGTACCAGGCTTTGCTGTCCACTCATGAGAGGACTTACCCTTTTGGAGGAGGGGATAGGTTATGGGTCAGAGGGGAAGGCAGGGACGAGACCTGAAGGAGGGATGAGAGGGGGGATCTGTGGTTGGTATGTAAAATGAATAAATTTTAAATAAAAAAAGATTATGGTTTACCTTGCTGTCAAAGATAGTTATGACAAACCTGCAAAATGTGACCATTCATTCCAGTGATCTAAAATGATCAGTGACTACATTTTACAATCAATGTTTATCTTCATTTTTATGGGTTCTTAAACTTATCCCGTGATGGCTAATCTTGTCAGCTTGATGTGCTTAAAATCACTATGGGAACAATTCTGTGAAGGACTTTCCTGGTTGGCTTCATAGAAATGGGAAAACTCACTCTTATTATGGCATCATCATTCCTTGGGCTACGATTCTGAACTGAAGAAAAAGGGTATTTATCAACAATTAAAAGAAAAAGGCAGCAAGGGGTGGGGAGCACATGGGTGTGGTTGAAGAAAGGAAAGTGAAGGGGGAAGTTATGTAACTATAATCTTAAGTGTTTTAAACCAAAGAAGAAAGACTGCTGAGCACCAGTAATTATCAATTTAATTTCTCTACTTCCTGATTGCAGATGCAACATGGGCCGCTGCCTCAGGCTCCTGCCATCATGCCTTCTCAGCCCATGATGGAGGATGCCCTTGATCTGTGAGCCAAAATAAACTTTCTTCATTAAAGTGTTTTGTCAAGTGTTTTCTTGCAGCAAAGAGGCAAGTATCCAAACTATAACTGTGGCTTTGAAAGTCACCCATGTTGTTAGGCAGCTCGATATCACTTCTTGAATTTTAGGTCAAATTTGTTTTCCACACTGAGAGCTTCGCGCTTGTTCGCCATTCTTTCATAATTAGAAACTTATATTTATTTTCAATTATATGTTCTCTAAAATAAAGCAGCTGTAAACATATTAGTGCAATTTTTCTCAATCCACTTAAAATTATCTTGGTTATATTCCAAAAGTGGAATTGCCAAGAAATACAATAAATTGATGTTCATATTTTTAAAAATTGTAAGAGTTTTCCAATAGACAGTATTATTTTATACTCACCAATGGTGTATGTAAGGTTCAGTTGTTCTACACACTAGCGATTATTTGTCATTGCTAACATTTTTAATTTTGATCATTCAAGTGAGTTTGAAATTGCAATCATTGTGGTTTATTTTGTTTTCTTTGATGTTAAAATTCAGATCTAGTGAGAGTTAATTTTATTAGTGAGAATTTATTTTAAACAAAATGCTACATCCGCTTCCATCAGTCATTGGATGAGAGTTCTACCATGACAGTTAGGGTGTTTGGCCATTCGATCCAGGTGGAGGTCCGGGAGTCCAATTGGCGAGAAAGAGGAGGGATTGTATGAGTGAGAGATGTTGAGACCATGATTGGAAAAAGCACTGGTACAAATAGCCAAACTAGTGGAAACACATGAACTATGAACCAATAGCTGAGGAGCCCCCAACTGGATCAGGCCCTCTGGATAAGTAAGACAGTTGATTAGCTTGATCTGTTTGGGAGGCCCCCAGGCAACGGGACTGGGACCTGTCCTTAGTGCATGAGCTGGCTGTTTGGAGCCTGGGGCCTATGCTGGGACACTTTGCTCAGCCTGGGTGAAGGGAGGAGGGGACTGGACCTGCCTGGACTGAATCTACCAGGCTGAGCAGAATCCTGAGGGGTGTCCTTGCCCTGGAGGAGATGGGAATGGGGGGTGGATTGGGGTGGTGGGAGGAGGGAGGACGGGGAATCCAAGGCTGATATATAAAATTAAATTAAATTATAAAATTAAAAAATAATAATAAAAGAGAGAAAAAAAATACTGATTTCTTGATCAGGTGATTGAGCATGGTCTAATAAGATCTGTATACAATTTAATAGCTTAGGAAGTTTTGCTGCTGACGTAATTGAATATTGCTGTGATAATGCACAGGAAACTCAGAAATCACAAAGGAAATGCAAAAAAAATTACCATTTTTCCATCTCTAGGTTTGGGATCTGTTCCATCCAATAATAGGGAGGACATAAGCAAGGAAACAGTGGATGCCCTGAAGTGAGGTGCTCATAAAAGTTTATCCCCAGCTCCACCATCACAGGCTCCCGGGTTCTAAAGACTAGCAAGCCTAATGAAGGTGAGGATATTTCTGTATACTGTTTATCCATCTCTATTTCATTTCTGACATTTAAGATCGTTCCCAGTGTGTCTACAGTGTATACTCCCTGAGTCAATAAGACATCTTGTATTTTTCCATGAGTGTAAAGGTATTTTCCTGCCTGTCATCTAGAAAAGCCTCTCTCTCTCTCTCTCTCTCTCTCTCTCTCTCTCTCTCTCTCTCTCACACACACACACACACACACACACACACACACGATACTTAGTATGAAGTGTGATCTGAGAAAAAAATATTACCTATATTTACCTCTTTGTTTGACTGCCATTCTCTGAAAATTATTTTATTTTGTACTTTTGCCTCGTTACTTTTACTGAAACTTTACTGATTGATGTGGGTTTTATGGATTTGTACTTGTATACAATCATCTAAGTGTTTATGCAGTAATATTTTGATTGGTGTGTATGTGTAGTTTTCAGTTAAATATCAAAATCAGGTCATGAAAGTTGGCCATAAATATAATTATTCCAAATTTTTTTTTAATTTCAAGAGAAAAAGCAAGCACTTTATTTGGAATTAGTGTAAATCATTTGGAAAAAAATGGCATTGTAATATTTTTAGTGTTCTTTTTATTAATACTTTCTTTTATATTTTGTGTTTGTAACTTTTATTATTTGCAATGCACAAAATTTTACAGCACAAACTGTCTCAAGCATTTTGTGTTTATTAAATATAATTTTTGCCTTTATTTATTGTATGTGTATGGGAATGCATGTACGTGTACACACTTGCACAGACTCACAGCCTGCATATGCCCTTGTGTGGAGATTAGAGGGCAACTTGAAAGAGTCAGTACCCTGCTTACACTGTGTGGATTCCTGTGTTTAAAATCAGATGCCTGGACTTGGCAGCAATGTTCTTTACCCTCTGAGCTTTCTGGACCCCCTTTATGTATTTGATGAGATTTTAAAAAATGGTGTTTACTGCTAGTGGTATCTTCATAGTAAAGAGAAGCACAATTAACTTCTTATGGAGGTTGGATGTTCATTGGCCTTAAATTTTCAATCAACTCTTTTTCCCCTTTTATTCAATTGTATGTTTTTTTTTTTTATATCAACATTGTGTTGTTATCTGTAACTAACCATAGGAGATGTTTCCTTGACCTATAAATCCTTAGCTATTTCCCTGAGGAAGTACTCTAGACAACACAGGTTGGAACCTGCAAATTACTATCAAGTTTATAGTAGAAGATATCCACTAATTAGTACTAAAGTTAGATTGAAAGTGATTAAAAGTATAATTTAATTTTAGGGTGCTCTTTTTTGAAATCCTTTCTGCATTGATACAGTCCTCCTTGTTCCATTTTTTTTCAAATGTTTACCAAAAGTTCTAATTAGGAAAGAAATTGAAAAAAATAACAAGTCTAAGATAATTCCTTTTTTTAATTTTTTTTATTTTATAATTTAATTTAATTTTACATATCAGCCACGGATTCCCCTGTCCTCCCTCCCATCCCCAGCCTTCCCCCCAGCCCACGCTCCATTCCCATCTCCTCCAGGGCAAAGACTCCCCTGGGGATTCAGTTCAACCTGGTAGATTCAGTCCAGTCCCCTCCTCCCAGGCTGAGCTAAGTGTCCCTGCATAAGCCCCAGGTTCCAAACAGCCAGCTCATGCACTAAGGACAGGTTCAGGTACCACTGCCTGGGGGCCTCCCAAACAGATCAAGCTAAACAATTATCTCACTTATCCAGAGGGCCTGGTCCAGTTGGGGGCTCCTCAGCTATTGGTTCATAGTTCATATGTTTCTATTCGTTTGGCTATTTGTCCCTGTGCTTTTTCCAATCTTGGTCTCAACAATTCTCGCTCATACAAATCCTCCTCTTTCTCGCCAACTGGACTCCTGGAGCTCCACCTGGGGTCTGGACGTGGATCTGTGCATCCGGTTCCCTCAGTCATTGGATGGGGTTTCTAGCATGACAATTAGGGTCTTTGGCCATCCTATCACCAGAGTAGGTCAGTTCGGGCTTTCTCTCGACCATTGCCAGTAGTCTATTGTGGAGGTATCTGTGGACCTCTCTAGCACTTTGCTTCTTCCTATTCCCATGTGGTCTTCATTTATCATGGTCTCTTATTCCTTGTTCTCCCTCTCTGTTCTTGATCCAGCTTTGGTCTGAGGAAATAAGATTAAGAAAATGATAAGTAGTATTTTTGTAATATTTTTACTGTTAGGCTTTTCCATTTCTATGTAACTAAAACTCATTCTAGTGGGGGATATTGTCAGTTTGCAACACCATCAGTCATTTTCTTCCATAATGAAACTTTTCCAACCTAATTTAGTTGATACACAAATTGTTCACAGTGTCAGTGAGGTGAATTTTTGTTTTGTTTCCAGTCAATAGTTCGCTTTTACAATAAGTAATAAATAAATCTTAAAATACGTAAAACTTTAATAAATGCACTATGAAACACTTTATATACTGTGAAACAACACTGTTGTGGAATATTTGTACACTGTGTGAAGATATATTCCTGTGATTGGTTTAATAAAAAGCTGAACAGCCAATAGCTAGGCAAGAAGTATAGGTGGGATTTCTGGTAAGAGAAAGAAAGAGGAACACAGAGTCACCAGCCAGACATGGAGAGGAAATGGGAGGTGCAAATTGGAAGACAGACAATGCCATGTGGTGGAATATTGATTAAATAGGTTAATTTAAGTTATAAGAGCTAGTTGAGACAAGCCTAAGCTAAAGGCCAAGCTTTCATAATTAATAATAAGTCTCCATGTTATTACTTATGGTCTGGCAGTCCAAAGACAGTCTGAGAAGGAAGTTTGTTACACAACTTATATTCATTTGGCTCATTTTATACTAAAATTTATAAGCATATTTTCTGTACTCAATCATTGGTTTTCATTTACTATCAATTAATATTTAAATCACTTCTCAAGAAAATCAAGGATGTCATCACTTCACATTAACTTTGGAATATGAGCAGTGAATGCATTTTTCTTCTTTACTAATATTTGAAGAAAACCTCATCAATTGAATTAAGCTCTGGCCACCTATGTGACTACCTCAAGCCTGATTAATATAAACATTGCTACAAGTATATGTAAACTGCGATAAACTTACAAAACTATTTTTGGTCTTTTGTCTTTTTCTGTGCTTTGATATGTATTTCTAATTAAAACTATTTTAAGTTATTCATATAAATGCAAATGAAATGCAAATAAATATTTTAAATTTCCATCCCTGGTGTATGAACCATATATTAGCAAATTGACTCACACAACTTGATCCAAGTATTAACAAAGCCCGACAGTGCCTAGCTGCCTTGTTCAGATGAGTTCGTTTCAACCATATCATTGATCTTATTCCCATTTGTGTCTATATTCATACTCCTGAAAATTAAAATGCTAAACAACTATGTAAATCCCACTGATTGCATATTTATAAAAAATTGTGTTAAAAACGTATTGCTAACTTTAAGTGAGAGAAAAATTTTATTCTTCTAGGAATAATTTTAATATATTTCTATAATTATTAATATATTTGGTTAGATAGTCTATAAATAGTTACAGCTACATGCTCTTTACAATTAAGGAAAAAAGTAATTCTAAATAAAACAAATGGTTAAATTTTCCTTAGGGGTGGTTTTGAATTGCATTGGGCAGTTAATTCAACATATGGTTCATAGGACACCAACCAACAGGAACATACTTAGCAATACAGTGACCTAGTTAATTCCTCAAGGAGCCTCACGATTTTTAACATGATGCGTTCTAAAATCAAATGAAAATTTTGTATTGTTTTTGAAAAAAAAATTCTTATCAGATCAGTGGTTTAACTTGGAAAAAGTACTTTGGTTCCTTAAAAATTATGAAGTGATACAACTCTCTGAGAAACAAACACAAAGAACCCTTTCCAGATCACTACATACACAGTACTTACTTTAAAGTTACTGGATAATCATGAGACTATTTATTTTAAAGTTTACAATTCCACAAAATTTTCTTTCATTATTTTTGTCAATACGGCACTCTGGATTTTACCATTATTATTTATATCTCCTACTGTATGCATTTTTAAAAATTAACTCTAACACAATTGACTGATTACTATTTAGACTTCTTCATCTTCTTGTCTTAGATTCTTCTTCATCTACCTTCCCTGAAGTGATACTGTTGTTTTCACATAAATTGTAGCAACTCCCAAACTTGCTGTGCCCCTCTGATTGGTGAGAAACTATTTACTTGATGAATCATATATTTTATTAGTCTCCTACCAAGTTCTTCTACAGGCTGCTTGTATTTTCCTACTCAAAAATACTTTTCTTTGATATACTGAGCAAAGATATTTACAGAAGAAATTTAGATAGTATGTTTTTAAAGTCTTTAAAAAATAATTGCTATGTGGGGTTTGGCATATTTGAATTTATTTGTATGGTCATGTTCATTTGCAAAACTATTAATATTTTATAAAAAAATTCTATGTCTTTCAAATTTTGATAATATTTGGGAGTGAAGAAAGGATGCTTCTCTGTACTATTTAAAATACAGTGCAGTCTCACATTTGTGTGGTATGTGCTAAAACACTACAATGAAAAGGAGGCAGGAGTCAGGCACACGTCTTTAATCCCAGCACTCAGGAGGCAGAGCCAGGATCTCTGTGAGTTCGAGGCCAGCCTGGGCTACAGAGTGAATTCCAGGAAAGGTGCAAAGCTACACAGAAAGACCCTGTCTCAAAAAACCAAAAAAATAAATAAATAAATAAATAAATAAATAAATAAATAAAAGGAAAAAAGAAAAAGAAAAGAAAAAGAAAAAAAAGGAAAAATATGCATCAGTACTGTGTAGAGCATTGGAAGTAAAAATTGGCATAATAAAATATTGCATAGGTTGATTATAGTAATACTTCAGACAATGTACAATAAGAACATCACTATATTACATCCAAGACAAGTGTTGAATAAAGTGCAAGGAAGCAGTTTACCTCAATGCAAACGGTGTATGTGTGAACTAATAACTTTCTCTTTAAAACCAATGTTGTATAACATCAAATAAGTTCATAGGAATAATTTAAATCATAATTTATTCAAGGAAACATTTAATTAATGTTAATTACTCTTCAAAAAGTCTGTAGTGTTTAAGGATAGTAAGTTACAATTTTGTTTCATATGAACCTCTTCAGTTTTTCAACTGTACATCTATTCATTTCTCTGTGTGTGTGTGTATGTGTTTGTGTATGTGTGTTAGAGAGAGAGAGAGAGAGAGAGAGAGGTGTATGTTTGTGTGTGCATGTATATTTGCATATACATGGACACACACATTTTATTGTGTACATGTAGAAGTAAGTCAGAGGACAATGTTAGGAAGTTATCACTCTAAGAATTATGAATAAGATGCTTTGGTCCCAGAGACAGAAACATGAACACTGAACCCAGTTCAAGTAAAAATCACCATTGTGGCATCAGATCAATTTGTTTTACATAATAATTTAATAATCACTTGGATTTTAATTTATCTGCCATTTTGTTGAAATTTGAAATAAGTGTATTAGTGAACAAACAGATGTCCCAAAATGTTCCCAAAATCATAGATGCAATTTATATTTCTCTAGTAAGTACTCCAGCATTCATTACTAATCCCTTGTCCTTCTACCACTCTGCTGGGCTACCTGGATGATTTAAGTGTTTGTCCTGCACTAAATTCTTAAGTGCAAAGGTAATTCTCAATCAATAATTTTGAGGAAAAAGTACTTCCCCATCGTTAAGTATTCCATATCTCGATTCATCATGAAGCTTTTTGTAGTATTAAGAGAACACTAACAACCTTCCCTGTAGCAACTCATGTATGTATGTATTCCAGATAGACAACAGCAGCTCTATTCCCATCCAATGAGCAAGGTCAGATGACCTAGGAGAATGACAAGTTTCCCTTTTCTGCCAATTTTTGATACAAGAATTCTGAAATGGTAGGATGCAGATATTTTGTTACTCGTGATCATTTCTTCACAAAGAGCACTTCAACTGAAATATTTACAGTTAAGACTGGTCTACTTCAAGTTCAGGAGATTAAGAAAAGTGGCCTGTCAAGATTCTCAAGGATATTAACTTACACAGTATCTCAGCTCCCACTGACCTCTTGGCATAAGTGATTCAATCATCGTTGGATCTGCTACTCTTATGATGAAGTCATTGTTTTAAGATCTCAAACTTTCTGCTGTCTAGTTGGAAGAAATGAAATTTTCTTTTAACCCTACCAAGGATTTTCCACTGAGTTTCACACATAATCTTTAATTGCTGGTTAATTGCTCTCTGTCATTCATTATCTTTCATTAAACCATCCACTGCCCCTAGTAACTATCAACTCATTCAGCA
This sequence comes from Peromyscus melanophrys, assembly GCA_902168415.1. Taxonomy (NCBI): domain Eukaryota; kingdom Metazoa; phylum Chordata; class Mammalia; order Rodentia; family Cricetidae; genus Peromyscus; species Peromyscus melanophrys. The sequence continues at coordinate 11,804 of CABHPR010149091.1, read as the reverse complement.
GATATTATAATTTTTCCTCAGATTTCTGGACTATTGATACATTTTCCCTCCTAGATGCTTTTACTCTTGTTAGTAGACTATATTAACTTAACAACTTAAAATTTCTAAAAAAAAAAAAAAAATGCATTGCTGTATGTCAGGTGACTAGTAGGTATTTTAGCTTCAAAAGGAATATTTCAGAGTATTCCTCTTCAGACCATTTCTGGCACCAATTGTCTCCAGGTTACACGCTGTGAAAGGAAGTTCAATGCTTAGGATCCTCAAAGACATCTTCAATGAAGCAAAAGAAGCAACGTAAAGCCGGAAGGAGTTGTACTGAAGCAGAACAATAAAAATAAAGACTGACTCTGTCTCATGAATCAGTCATTGAATATGCCTGCCTCCTGAGGATAGTGTCTTTTAGAAAAGCAGACACTTTATAGGTTCCTAGTGAGACACCTAACTTTGAACTCTCTTGGTATCTCTTTACAATGAGTACTTTCCTTCTAATATGATGGTCTGGTTAGCATGCTACAAACATGTTAGAAAAAACATTTTAGCTCAAATATGCATACTCAAATTCTAATGTGTGTTCTGATAGGTCATCTAAATATACTTTTCTCTGAAACACAGTTTTAACTTATTTTTAATTTTTTTTGAAAATTCCAAACATGATTATTGTATTTACATTTTCACCCCATCCTTCTTTCTTTTCTACTCCTCTGTGTTCCCCCATTCTCTCCCAAATTCATAAAATCTTCTTCCTTAATATTATTGTTATATGTATATATGTATGTGTATAAGTGCACAGTTGTATATATAACTCACTGAATCCATTTAGCTTTGCTCATATTTACCTGTGTCCCAAATTTACCATTTGGAATTGAACAACCTATCTGGGTGATCATCTCTGGAGGAGACTGATACTAGTTATCTCAGCGGGTGCATTATTCATGGTTCTCTAGAGTCACAGAACTTATGGAATGTATTCATATATATTCACATACATAAGTATAAATAAAAATTCATATATATATACGTGTGAAATTATTGGAATGACTTATGGCCTATAGTCTAACAATGGCTCCCTGTGAATGGAAAGTTCAAGGAATCTGGTAGTTGCTCTGTACCACAAGGCTGGGTGTCTCAGCTAGTCTTCTGTATATTCTGGAAATCCAAAGAAGTAGGCTCCAATGCCATTGAAGGAATGGATATGCTGACAAGGCAAGGACAAGGTGAAGAATGAATCCTTCCTTCTTCCATTGTCCTTATGCAGGTTTCCAGCAGAAGATGTGGTCTAGATTAAAGATGTGCCTTCCTGCCTCTAGATCTGGATTAAAGATATCAGTCATGATATCAGTCATCCTGCCTCATGAGCTGAATCAAAAGCCTGTGTCTTCTAGTCTCAAGATCAGCATCACAAGTGTGCTCTCTTTTTCTGGATTATAGTTTGTTCACAATATAGTCAAATTTACAACCAAGAAGAGCTTTCACAACAATTATTGATTAATATTAGTTTTTCATCTAGGAGTGGGACTGTGTGGAGTTTCCCTGCCTATCTTGTCATATGAAACATCTTAACTTACTCAAGTAATATTGCTGAGATATTGCTCATTCGTGCAGCTTCTCTGTCCTTTATAGAAGTCACTATCTCACAGCAGATGTCTGGGTCTTCAGGCTCTGACAATCTTTTTTGTCCCCTCGTTCATGATTTTCCCTTAGCCTTAGGTTTCATAGTTGTTGTTGGGAATTCATTGCTCTGGGTTGCCTCTCAACATGAAGGGAAGTCCTCATTACTGAAGACACAACATACTTCAGAAACAGAACTCCTGGAACTCAAACTGCAACTGATGTGAAAGCCTCTCCCCTGCAGACTGATTCTCACAGTATTAGAAGGTGCTGTGCATGCTGTTAAGATAGAAGAGCAATAGAGAGTTCCACTCAGCAGAATAACCTGACAACTGGTTCAGGAAGATAGCCTCAATGGTGCAATAGTAGGACTTTTATATTGGGTGTGGTGCTAGGGTTACTATTGCTGTGGTGAAAGAATATAACCAAAGGTACTAGGGGAGAAAGTGTTTATTTGGCTTACACTTCCGTTATCACTGCTCATCATTAAAGAAAGTCAGGAAAGGAACTCAAGCATGGCAGAAACCTGGAGGCAGGAACTGTTGCGGAGGTCATTAAGAAGTCTGGCTTGCTCATTATAGAATATGCAACCAGCTTTCTTGTAGAAGCTATGACCCTCAGCTCAGGGATAGCACCACCTATGATGGGCTGGAAACCTCCCCTAACAATCACTTATTAAGAAAATACCCTGCAGCCATATCTTATGGAGGGATTTTCTCAATTGAAGTTCTCTCCTTTCAGATGAGTCTAGTTTGTGTCAAGTTGCCGTAAAACTAGCCAGCACATTTTGGGTAACTAACAATGCTCTAATTGAATAGAATGTCCCATCAATAGGAAGGTAATCATGCCTGATAATGTAAACCTAGACAATTACCCATGCCTGCAAGGTCATAGCCATGAGAGGAAAATTTTTTACTGCCACTTTTGTAAACCAATGGAACATATAACTTGAGGGAGACCAGCTCCCTCTTTTACACCCAGGGTACTCTTGAGCAGGGAGAAATGAGGAATATGTAGATAAAAGTATAGAGGAGAGAGACAGAAATACAGGATAGCTTCAGGAGTGCCTGGGTCAAAACCCACCAGCCCCTTCTGTCTCTACTAAAGGGCTTGTAAAGGAATACCGAGGGGTGGAGCAAAAGACCTCCCCCAAGCACAGCCAAGTGCACACTATCCAAGATACCTAGTGACCATGCAAGTGGTCAAGCCATCTCCTAATGCAGCCCTGCTATGTAAGCAAGCAGAGACCTCACTAGGAAGCGTTTGTGGGCTCCCACAATAACTATATTCTAAATACTTATCCTTGTATTGACAGATAAGTATAGGTCTTATCCCTCATCAAAGACTTTTATTTTTACATAGTTCCCCATTCTTAAGAATGCTCTAAAGCCTTGGAATTACAATAAAAAACACTTGATAGTTCATATGTAAAATCTGGCATGGAGTGGTCCTCTAGATGGTTTGTTAAAGAGAATATTCAATTGATGTGGATCATATATTAGTTTATTAGATTAAGAACAATGCATATGGATGAAATACGGTGGTGGTGGTGGTAATGTTGGTTGTGTTGGTGGTAGTGGTGGTGATATGAGTATATGTGTATCTTATTATCAAAATTCAAACCATACAGAACTATGACATTTTTAATTTGAACATACTAGGACTTTTAAACTTTAAGGAACTCAGGGAGAAAGGCAGAGCCATTCAAGGCTTTGGGACTGGACTCTAGGTGTCTCTGCTTTGGAAACCTCAGAAGTTTCAATTGAAAATGGGAACAAAAGTCAAACAATTGACAAACATGCCACATTTCAGTCACAGTCCCAAAGATACAACTGCTTTCATTTGGGGATATATCACACACAGAGGAAATTCAGTTCTCTTTCTCCTTCATAGAGAGCACATAAAAACTAACAAACAAAAGCAAACAAAGTCTAAAACAAACAGAAACTAAAATCTAACAAACCATAATCTCTAATGGTGATGCCTGTCCTTTCAGCCTATTTTCACACCTTCATTCCTCATAAAAAACAAATCAAAACAACAAGAATTAAAAAAAAACACCAATGCTAATAAGTAGTCAGGTGCCATTTATTCATAGAAATAAAGCATGAAGTAGCCTAGATAAGATTTTTCATCTTACTTGTTTATAGAAAGTTTCTTTTAGAGAAGCTTAGACCATATCAAGTTGGATTGTCGTCTTATTTGTTTCCTCAGAAGGAATCAATATAACTTTGCTGTTACTGTGAGTATAACATGTCCCTTTTTCACTTCATCTTAAGTCCAATGACATTACAAGAGTCTCAATAGTTTCATTTATGTATGGCATACCCCTTTGTTCTGTCTGTTGAATTATTGGTAGAAAACATTCAAGTTACTTTTGAAAACTAAAAGTTTAACCATGCACAATATAAAAAAATTAAGCAACAAGGGAATGTATACCAAGTACTTCTTTGACAGTGAGACTTTGGATCCATTTAAGTTTTGATCCAAAAATTTAGAAAATAAAAAAAAGTACTAAGTAACATATGAAGATTTCAGAGGCGTTTCCATGCTGATAACACTGTCATCTTTACCAAAATTAATTTAGGATAAAAATCCATGTGAGTGAATAGCAGGTATCAAACTTGAAACCAAGTGATTGCTTTAAATGATTTCCAATACATCATATCTTATTATATTAAGATATGACAGGTTATGCTGCGCTTCATTGAGTTACACAATATCATTTTGAATATGACTCCAAATCTATCTAATATAAGATGATGAATCAGGAAATAAAATGGCAAGGACTCATTTACTTGTAAATCCTAAATTAGACTTCTCTGTACATGCAAAAGGAAGCAAAGAAGTAAAAATGGCTTCCAGGAGGGTAGGTTCATAAGTCAATGAACAACAGCCAGCCACTCTCCTGAGTTCTTTATAAAGACCATAAAAGTCTCCTGACTCTGTAAGAACTGACATAAATTAGATAGCACCTCTGTGAACAGCTTACATCTGGGTATTTAGATTCGTACAAGGTGAAGGGTAATGCTGTCGGAAGCATTCTCTCAAACCTAGAAAAAAACTAATACCTGCTCATGCAGTCCACACAACCATCCCAAAGAGAATCATGTCCAAACCACGGAGTGGCTTATGTGAACCAAAGTCTTTGCCTGAGGCTACTGTTAAGGAAGAAGAGTTCCCATGGAAATAATTTATCATCTCTGAAAATTATATGGATTCTGATTTCTCACCAAGTATTGAAAGGAGAGTATAAGTATTTCTGGATAATTCTGTTTTACAATACATTGTTTTAATATTATTAACATTTAGGTTTAGCTTTTCTATTTAAATTGTTATTGACAACTTTCAGTGGACAGGAAAAAATTATTTTCATTTCTAAAATTGCCTAGGTAAGAAAGAGATAATTTTAAACCGCACATGTCAAACTTATATAAAAGACTATATAAAAGATATCACTGGAGCCAGCAAAGTGACTCAGTAAGTAAAAGATCTTGCTGTCCATCTTAAGTCAATGGTTTTCTGAATTCAAGTTTTGAAGCCCACATAAAAGTGGAAGGAGAGAACCAAACCAACAAAGTTGTCATGTGACCTTCGCCTATGTCCTGCGGCATGCAGGCCTCCCTAACACATGTCCTAAGGGTGTGCAGAAAATAATTATAATTTTAAAAAATAGTTATGGGTATAGGTGTGCTTACATGAGTGGATACAAGTGCCTGTGGAGGCCAGTGAAGGGGGTCAGATCTTCTGGAGCAAGACTTACAGGCAATTGTGACCTTCCCCACAGTGTAGCTAGAAAACAAACTTAGGTCCTCTACAGTATCATCAAGAGATCTTAACTGCTGAGATATCTATCTGTCTATCTATCTATCTATCTATCTATCTATCTATCTATCTATCTATCTATCTATCTATCAAAAATGTAAAACATTTTTAAAAATCACTGGATTGCTAGTATTGAAATATGAAGTTCATATAAATGAAACAATGATCAAATAATGATAGTATCACTGATGTCATATTTTAGATAGGTCAAGGTTTTTCTCTATGTACTAGTGTAAGAAAAATTGACAGAGCTCATCATGAACTCAACAAAACGTTTCTTGGAAAGACAGTAGTTAATTGTGACAAAATTGCTAAACCTTGTATCATTTACTTGTGAGTGCCATACATAAATATTAATAATGTGAATATCCTAAGTTTTATTTGCTGTCACTAGTTAAAAATACAGAAAGAATTAAACTATTTACTATATGTTTATGATATAAATTAATGTACAACTATATTAACATTAGTTACAAATATACTTGTCAATATTTTAAGAATATTTAAACATAATCAAAGACCAGAAGACACAGGCGCACAATGTGTAACAGAAAGTAATACACCTGTTCCTCTCCTCCAGTTGGAGAATGCTAGTTTTGCTGATAATTAAATAGCAAATATGTATTCTTACTCTTTCATCTAGATATATTAGTATTACTTTTAGCATCTAGAACTGTTTGGCCCAAGTTCTGGCTGCATTTCAAGGCAGATGATTATATTCTATGCCGGCAAAGTCCTGCTGTTTTGAAAATGGTGATGTCTGAACTCCCCTGAAATGCAATTGGCAAAGAACTTTTCATTGTCCAATACTAGGATAATTATATTTGAGGATCAGAAGAGAAAATATCCTCACTTTGACAAAATGTGTGTTAAAGCTTTTTTGAAGGAAGACACTGAAAAAAATTTCAGGGTTATAACTATCTTAACAAAATGTGTGGTTTGCTGTAAATGCCCAATTATGACATAGGAAAAAAGCCAACAAGAAACTTCAAAATTTATTGTCACATAAATATACCTTCACGTCTCAATAACGTCTCTCTTTTTCAAAGGCATGGAAGGTTTTGGAAATACTGGATAATTATCAGGTCTTGTTGCATGTTTTAAGTTACTTTGAGTTTTGATATAAATACTTACATCTGCTTACTGATTCAAGGTAGATAATTTATCAACCACACAAAGCCATTACATATGATTTTCACAAGACATATACACCACATTGAAAACTGAGACATTACATCAAGCAGTGTTTCTTGTTTACTGTTATGCCGAAACAGGAAGCAATATTTCTACTGTATATCAACATGGCAAAAGCAATTACCTATAAAAAATAAACAAAAACAAAAACAAAACAGGATATTTTCTGGTTCCTGGTTTAAAATAAGATTTTCCAATAAGCTTTTTCTTCGTGAGTAGTCTAATTTCATTTTATTTTCAAATTCTGTAGGGAAATTTAATTTTACTTTTATTCCTATTCAGGTATATTCATTTCCTTACTTTCTCTCTCTCTCTCTCTCTCTCTCTCTCTCTCTCTCTCTCTCTCTCTCTCTCTCTCTCTCTCTCCCCTCTCTGTGTGGCTGTGTCTCTTTGTCTGTCTATGTCTGTCTCTCTATATCTATCTATCATGTTTTTCTTTTTAATAGTAAATACATAAAAACTGCAAAAAGTTCTAAGAGTCATGGTAGTTATGTTTAAAGCTCCAGAATAAGTCCATAGAGAATAATTCCAGAGACTGCATACTATTTAGGTCATTATAAAGAAGCACACATAAACGAAAATTCATCAAATTGTAACCAGGCAAATAAAATAAATCAGAATATATAAGATATAATGAGGACAAAATTTTCCTTTTAAACTAACCACCATGTTTCACATTAGAGTGTGAGCAAAATATCTTTATAGCTATCACTCTAAACCAACAGTCAGTTATGTAGGACTATGAAATCAGAATGCAGCATTTAACTGAAAACAATGTTGTATTCTGAACAGATGCTAAAGAATATCTTATTAGATTGTAAAATAAAACAATAGATTGGATAACAAATTCTAGGACTTTCTTATGCAACAAAATAGTTTAGTTTTTAAAATAAGGCATACTGGAATTATGTTATCAATATATTTAATTTAGTTGTGTAAGTAATTATGTATGTATCCATATATATAATCTTAATTTAGTTTAATGTAATGTATGAATTAAGATGTACATCTAAGAAAAACCATTTAAGAAATATTTAATGTTAATAGCTTAAACATGGAATCATTTTCCAAAATTTGTCAGAAGTTCTTTGGAAATGTATAATCTAAAAACGTCTGTAAAAATAGAGAAAAAAAAACTGGCAGGAAAATTTTTAGAAATCAAAATTAAAGTGGTTTTGTAAATGACAAAAATCATTAAATCAAGTATCTTTTTCTTAACAATGCTGTCTGTGTGCATGGAGTTTCTGTGAACATGGTTAACTCAAAACATTTGAATTCAAAATTATGAAGTTTTGATTTCATCACAGACAGAACAAATGGAAAAGGACAAGGTCTACACAGATATTGTTTTTGACATAAAAAGATTGTTTTCTGCTCAGTTCAAATAATAAAACAAGAGCCGAAGCATCAGACAGAGGCTTGCAGGACAGAATGACAATGGAATACTACTGCATAAGGTGAAGTTGTTTTTGTTCATATTATCATGCCTTTTTAAAAGAGACTGATCTGTTTCAATCAGCTGTTCCTCTAGTTTGATATTAAAATATAATAGACAACCAAACAATCCTATGTACTTACATATTAATGCATTTATACTAGTTTATAAGTCCAGAAATAAGATCAGATATTAATATAAAACAAAAAGAAATGTCATGATCTGTATTAATTCTCTGTAGCTGAAGTTTTCCTGGTCCTGCCTGGCCCATGGTCAGGTTATATCTCTCTCACTAGCACCCCCCAAGTAAACACACAGAGACTTATATTACTTATAAACTGTATGGCCATGGCAAGCTTCTTGCTATCTGTTCTTATATCTTAAATTAACTCATTTCTATTAACCTATACCTTACCATGTGGCTTGTAGCTTACATCTTGCTACTCATCATGGCTGCTGGCAGCATCTCCTCACCTAGCCTTCTTCCTCCCAGCATTCTCTTCTCTGCATGTCCCACCTACAATATACTTCCTGCCTGTGTACTGGCCAATCAGCATTTTATTTATCAATCCATCAGAGCAACACATTCCCAGCAATTCTCTGTTGCTGAAGCAGTTTAAATTTTGTCATCATAATGATTAATATATTATAAAATATACATTTACATAATATATATAGCATAACCAGTGAAAGCAGAAAAAACAGGTAGCATACAAGTAAACAATGATCTATAGTCAACAACAGATAGTATAGAATTTTAATACATTGTTGTTAGGAAGAAAGTGTTGATAAGATTTCTATTTTTGCTCAGCTTCTGTGGATGCTACAGAAAAGCACCTTGTATAATTTTTTGCAGAAATCCAAACACTATCCCTGCTTATATATACCTGTTTGTAATAGTAGTAAGAGAATCATTCTGTGTCCAATATATCAGTGATTATAGACAATACTATGTTTATGATGAATCTGCTCTTTGGGAAATTTGTCATTAATCAAGTAAGGATAAGAAATATGAAAGAATAACTTGGAGATGCTTCAAGCAAAATAACTTCCCTTTTCTATAAATAACAACTTTCTTTTACCATTTGTGAATCATACACAGAAAAGAGTAAACAGAGTACATCTTAAAAGAGCAAGAGGTAACTTTCTCAAGGATGAAAACCATTTTTCACGTTTACTTTCATTTCATAATTTCCATTATCTTTCTTTTTTGAAAATGTCAGTCAAGTTTGGTGATGACTAGATGTCTAAATTTTTGTGGAATTTAAAAATCCTAGGTTTTGTATTATCCCATGTTTCCAACCATGAATTGGAAAATGAATTATATTGTACACAGTTTCGGGTATTACTTTGTAATAAGTGGAAATAAAGATATTAAATGATTTAATTATATTAATCTTTATGTATGTACCTCAGGCCTCTCAAATGCTGGGATTAGAGGTATATGCCACATTGCATCACTATTGTTACAAAATATACTGAATCTATCTACTTATTGTCACCCTCATTTTACTTTAAATAGTGAAGGTGTCTAAAAGATGTGCATTTTATGTATAAATAAGTATATAGTACTTACTGAGGGAAAATGATGAAATATATAGTCATTATTTATATGTTTCTCACCACTGTGTATTTGTCAGGTTTACCAAATGGGAGAAAATGTCCTCAACCACTGATTTACTGAGTGATCTGAAACTTTTATCTGTCTCATCTGTTGAGGGATTGGCCAGCTGTACTCACATAAGGCATTCCCTCCAGCAGCATGTAGGGATGCAGTACTCTGGAAGGTACATGTGAGGTGTTTATGAATGATCTTGTGCTCTGGAGACTTAAGCAACGATACCTCACAATGCACTTGGAAAACACTGAGCCCAATACAGAAGTTTCTTCTCAGCAGCAAGCACTCTGGTGGCTCCTCCCCAATGAGGCTCATGTCCTAGCTAACAATGGCGGAGACATGTCTTCATCTCCACTTTCTATCAATGTAACCATGCAGAATGCTAAGGCAATTTCAGCCTAAGAGCCTGTGAGCTAAGGGGCCCAGGTGGGGCTCCCCATCTTGAGATCTGCTACTGGCACAGAGAATTGCTAACCCACACAATAGTCATTGCACTATCTTGTGATTCCATCTTGCCGGGCTCGTCAATACTGTTGCTGGAGATTTCTCCAGTCCCGACCGGGCCGCAGCCACTCAGACCCAAATAAACACACGGACGCTTATATTATTTCAACTGTTTGGCCTAATGGCTCAGGCTTCTTGCTATCCAGCTCCTATATCTTAAGTTAACCCATTTCTATCAATCTATAAGTTGCCACGTGGCTTGTGGCTTACCAGTACTTTCACATCATGCTTCCTCTGTCTCTGGCTGGTGACTCCTGAGTCAGCCTTCCTGTTCCCAGAATTCTCTTCTCTGCTTATCCTGCCTATGTTATACTTCCTGCCTGGCTAATGGCCAATCAGCATTTTATTTATCAATCAATGAGAGCAATACATTCACAGCATCCCTAGCACAGTAATTCATAGGGCACGCAGCTGGGTAAGACTGTTGAAGCATTTTCTTCTCCATTAGTCTACATAGCATCTTCTAAATATATGAAAGCTAGATGGAAAGGGGGATTTTAGCTCACCCATACTGTGATTTCTCAATATATTTTAGTCAAAGTGTGTTGTGTCTTCAGAAAATGGGGTCTTATCATGCAAATTCTCAGGGGCAACCATAAAGAATGGCAATACCATGAATTGTTCTGTGTAACTTTGGGACCTTGTTAGCTCATAAATAGTTATCTCACATGGGGCATTTGGGCTTTTGTTTAGTAACCCCATAGCTTTGAGTGGAAACAGTTACAGCTGTGTGAGTTATCTTCTCTCCTCCTTTTCCACCTTTTCTTTTAAGTTTGGTTCAAAATAGTAGGTTCACATGTCCTCTTTTCATGCTGCCTTCATTTTGTTTGACCCTCTGCTGGATGTCTCTTTCTATGGCATGTGAGCATGAAGTTTAGTTACGCTCATTTCTATGTCCAGCCTTTTGTCTTGCCCTTTAGGCTTTGTGACATGAAACTTACTATCAACTTTCATTTCTGGTAGGGCATTGTATTATAGGACATCAAAATTTGTTTATTCTGGATGTAGCCTTTCTAGTTTCTGTATAAATAGCCTTTCTCTCTCTTCTCAGATAACATACTGCTAGGCATGAATACTTCCTCTGATGTTTTAAAGAAGAAAATGTTGCAGTTATTTCTTGCTTTTCTTTCCTCCAGTGCCTGGCATTACTCTAAGGAACTCTTTTCTGCCCGTTTATTCCCTTCTCTTTTTTCATGAGGTCTTGTTCATCCCTGTTTCATCCCTGTTTCACTTCAGAGAGCACAGTGCATTTCCAGTGGAATGCCTATGACACAAAAGCATCACACAAGCAGAAGTTCTCAGATGTTTTGCTTCATTATCCGTCATTGCAACCTGCTCATTTTCCAAGGCTCAGCTGAAGAAACTACCCAAGGAAGATTATTTCATTAAAATTAGTGTTATTGTTTTATGACAACTAAGAAATTAGGGCCTATTTTGAATGCCTAAGGCCATCAATCATTTCTTCAGCTCCCTTTACAATTAAGAGCCCTGTCTCCACTCACTGTCTGAACATGCCATATTACAAAGGAATAATGGAATTTTAAGAGTAATATTCAGAAAAACTGTATGACATTTATGTTAAAAATTAACTTAAAAACTAGCCAGCACAAGAAAGACTGA